>JAOYRR010000670.1:0-21223 GCA_038994665.1 Podotricha telesiphe
GGGGTCTCGCTTGAGGAGCAAGACCCGCTGGTTTCGTGCTCGGACGGCATTTCCTCGTCTGAGGCGTCCGAGTTGTCGGTTACGGTAGTCACCGCCTCGGGCAGGGCTTGAACCTGCGCCGGGGGTGACTGCGGTGATGCGCACCGCACAATGGTCTCTTCTACGTATTTAGCAAATACGCCGAGAGAGTCGGGCATGGTCCTCGCGACGAACGCGAGGAGCTCCGCGGGGTTGAGCGCTACCGGCGACGCCATCGTCCCGGTACGGCTTTTTATATCTTGCCCCCTCGCCGTAGGCGAGGGGTGTGTGCCTACTGTGTTCCCTACAGAACCCGTCTTTAGGTGACGGGGGTGAGTACCTAAACTGACCTTTGTAATCTGGATTGCTGGACACTAATCTGCCCTGGTCTCGACGGCGGCCGCTCACGACACAACGACGAAACAATCCTTTTTTTGGCACTTTTCACTATAACTTCACTGACACGCTTCCACTTTCACAGCACAGACACTAGCACTAACACTAGCGCGAGCGCGAAACTGATGTACGGTTTATGCACGAATGCATCGGTATGCTCGGACAGAGAGACGTCCGCGCGGGTCGGATGGTTAAACCCGAATGAGCAGGCCGAAGCGTCGGTCGCAGCGGTCGTAGTAGTATTTGCCGCACGCGCAATAGTATTTGACGTGCGTGAGTTGGACGTCGGCGAGGCAGGCGCACACGCGGGAGCGGGCGACGCACGCGAGGTGGACGCACGCGCGGGTGCGGTCGTGGCGGCGAACGTCCCGCCTGTCAGCGCGGTGACGGCGGCGGTCAGGGTCGGTCCCTGCGGCGTATTCGCGTCGCGGGCGCGCAGGCGCGGGTCACGGGACGCGCCCGGCGCGGGGGATGGACGCGGGGGAAGGGGAGTGTCGGTCCTCTTCGTGTTTCTTTTTGTGGGGAAGTTCGGATCCTCTTCAGTGTCCGGGGAGCGGGGTCTTCTTTCACCTCTCGTGGTGAAGGCTGGTGACGCAGGGGACATGTCCTGGTCAACGGAGGCGCGCTCGAGCGACCTGCGCTTATCATTGAGGAACACGGCAATGTGTTCCAACAATGATCGCGAAATGGTTCCGCGCGCCTCCAGTTGAGCTACCAGGTACATGTCCCGGTGTAGCTCTGATCCCGCAGTGATTCCGGCAATGAGCGCGTCGGTTATTTTTGTTTTTTTTTTTTTTTTTTTGACATTGTTTCTATGCTGTTGACCTTATTGGTCTTGACAGCGACACCGGGGGCTTTGTGAGGGGAAGAGAGGGTGCTCATTCCTGCGAGTACAAGCATGTGTGGCTGTTGCTTGAGAAAAGGGTTCAACGATCGCAAGGGCGCCCCCTTCGGGGCAAGGACCTCATTTGCGTCGTTGAACGGGCGAGAATGAGGGGAAACCTACTAAGCGACCAGCCGCGGCGTGAAGTCGCGGCTTTGTACATAATCTAAATGTCTATTCTAAGGGAGCCTAACAGTCCCCAACCGTTGAGCCCGACCGCGCCAACGCGCGGCCGTGCCGTTAAATAAGCTAGACTTCGCCGTCTTTCCGTCGACGGCGGTGTAAGTGTCGTGTGGATGTAGTGTTAACCCTACCTACATAATACGCATTTGCGACCGTAATAGGATCGTCGGGATCTAATATGTTACGCGGACGTCTTAGTGAGGGAGGCGTGGAGGGGGAGTAGTTACTCGCCTTTACTATTAGCAGGTTCGCGTGAGTATCTGCGCGTTCGTAGTGACGCTTAGCTATGCCTTTTTGCGGTACTCTTTGATCGATTCAGTTCAGAAGTCCCTATGTAGGTCACGTTACGTACGTACCAGGTTGATGGTACGTACGTAACATCAAGCCAGCCACGATACGTAAGAATTTATTTTGAATTTTTTTGTAGCGGGTCTAATTTCGTATGCGCAAACGCGACACACGCGTACGTAAGTACCGGGTCTAATGCATGTTTTGTAAAGTGTCAGCTTTTTTCTAAGTGACAGTTTACTTTTCTTGTTGATAGGGTATAACCTATTGAGATAGAAACGTGCTCTGTTACAAACACGTTTGACGTGGGCTTTAAATGAGAAGCGGGTGTCTAGTATGACCCCTAGGTATTTGACTTGACGTACCCACGGGATAGGTTTGTCTAATAGTCGAATGGTTGCGACTGATTCGTGTTTGACGCGGGAATAGTACCGCGGCGCTCTTTCTGGGTTCACCTTGATTCTCCACTTGCGGTACCAAGCCCCTAGGGCGTCGGCGGCCGCCCCAGGTTCTCAGCTATACGCGCCAGGTGACGCGAGAGAGGTGGTGTAGAGGGCGGTGTCATCGGCGTACATTGCCAGATGCACACATTTGCGACTCTAGGTATGTCGCAAGTGTACAGAACGTACAGAGTAGGAGAGAGCGTCGACCCTTGAGGGAACGCCGGCGCGAACGAGACGGGAGAGGAGAGAGTTCCTTCGACTCTATAACGAAATACCTATTCGACAGAAGTCTCTAATGATGGAAACGAGACTCTGAGGCACCCCAGCGTTGAGGAGCTTGTAAAATCAAGCCGTTATAGCAGACCCTGTCGAAGGCCTTCGCTATATCTAGAAAAATTACTGCAGTGTTACTGTGGTGGTAGCTGCGTATATTATGTCGTGCAATGTGTTCCGTGAGGCCGGTGCACTTGCGCGATGGCTGAATTGTTTTTACGAAAACCAAATTGCTCGTTGATCAGAAGCGACTTGGCCTCTACCACTTCGGAGAGTCTAACTAAAATTAAAGTCTAATTAAAATTAGTCTGTAGCTACTGGGTAGGTTAAGCGGCTTGTTAGGCTTAGGAATGCCTATGACTATGGCTTCCTTCCACTGGTCGGGAAGGAGCTAGTTTTTAATAAGGTATTGAAAATTAGTACCAATAGGGACACAGACATAGGCCGGTAACGCGCTTTTAATACTTTATTTGAGAGATGGTCGGGCCCGAGCGCTTTCTATCTTTTTCAAATTTCTAACCTAATATGTTTGACCTCACCGGCAGAGTCCGGGCGAATCGTTCGCCCTACGGGCGAGGCACGAGCCCCACACTGTGACCTCTTCGTCTCTTCGCGAGGTGTATGGGAGTCACAGGGCTGATCGCTTGGTGAACATTGAGCTTCTAAGCTACTCGCTAAACATTCCTTACGGTGTCGTCGGCGGCGATAGAGTTGTCGGGCCTAAGAAGAGGCGGCATAGTCGCGCGAGGCAATCCGTTCTGAGAAAGCTCTCGCCAACGCCCAGTAAGCCTGGTTCATGGGCGAGAGCCCTTCAGTAGCTTGTCCCCAGGACTCTCCGCGGAGGAGGTCAAAACTATCGTACCTCCTCCTCAATCTGGCCCCAATTCCCTACTGATTTCCGTCCGTGGGTACTGGATCGTGGCGTCGGGTTGCCGCGTTTTTGCGCGTAATGAGCCTCTTAAGTTTATCTGAGATTTCAAATCTGCCCGGAGGTAGGTTTGGAACCTCTTTAGAGCAACTCTCGATGGCCTGCTTGTATATAAATGGTGAATTTATTCGCCGCATCTATTGCTAAATCGACTGAATCGGTGATGTCGGGTATAAGGTCGTGCAACGGTGATTCGACTGAACGAAGTAACTTATTTAATTTCCCCCAGTCGACTATCTTTTTTTCATTGAGCGGGCTATTATTATTATATTATTGCCCTATTTTTAACACTACAGGTCTGTGGTCTGAGTCTAGTTCTGATAGCGTTTCTATAGATTGTTGCCACAAGGGAAACATTCTTTAAAACCGCTATGTCGATTACATCCGGGATTGCCTACACTCTGATTAGGCGTGGGCGGGCTATAACTATCGCGTTATGTTTGAGAGCGATTCTCTCTAATAATCTGCCTTTTGCGCAGGTTCTTCGTGCGTTCCAATTCATATTTTTTGTTATAGTCCCCGATCAGAATGACCGAGTCACCCATACTAAGGCGATTCTAATTCGCTTTCAATTAATTTTTGTTAGGGGAGATATATAGAGGCAATCACTATGGGTAGATGACCTGTGATAAATACCTGACATACCGATGCTTCGATGTTAGCAAGCGATGGAGGATCTGTGGGACACAGTGTAGACTTCTTTTTGTAATAAATCCTTAGTGCCGCCGCCGCGCATGGCTCTGTCGTTGCGTATGATTTTTATAGTTCGCAATACGAGGACTGCGAACGCTAGGTTTTCAGGTTCGTTCTTGAATACAAAGTATGTCTATCTGATGTGAGTGTGCGAACTCGCTGATGAGTTCTTTTGGCCTCTGATACCGTTTGCGTTAAATGTGGCGATGCTTAGGGCTCTAGGTTTTACGGCTTGCGTTTTGCGAGAGATCAGCGGGCAACAGGGTGAATTTGTTTACGTCCGCGAGGTGAATTATTGTTTAGCTTGGAAGCCTACGATGGCTTCTAACATGGCGAGTGCTCGTATACCGCTTGTAAGCGAGCCGCGGGTGAGTTGATTGAATTGCGTAACATGGCGCTGAAGGCGCTAAGTTCCTGCAAAGTTTAAGATTGACGCAAAGCTCGCTTGATGATCGAGAGATCATTTTGCATTGCGTTAGCGGAAGGCTGAGGGCGCGGGGCTTGTATTTTGTTCCCTGCTACTGTGGGGGCGTGGCTATCTTAGGCGCGTTCTGCGCAGGCGCCGCGACGCAGGCCGGCGCCAGAGGTGGCGTGAGTTTGAACCACGCGTTCACCTTTGGTGGCGGAGCTGGAACGAATACCTGCGGTGAGAGACTCCTTAAGGCCTTGGTTGCGTCTTTGCGCCATTGCCGCTCTGTGCGATCTCCCGCTCTTTCCGCCGCGGGGACGTGGTGCGCGCGCACATCCGCGATAATTAGCGGGATGCTCCACTCTCGCCGCACAGCACGCAGCTGGAGGCGGAGCGGTCGAGAATCGACGGTTTTCGCGGACAATCCGCGGTCACGTAATCCTCCAGGCACTTCACACCTGGGGCGCGCGTAACAATTTCGCGCTGAGTGCCGTGCAGTTGGCATCTGTGGCACTGCCCTATGAGGCCTTTAGTGAAAGGGGCGGCTCAATTCTTAAGCCGGTGAGGGTTGCACACTGATTTTAAGTTGTACACCTTTTTACTCTCGTCGCTGAGGTCTAAAATAACTAGAACAATGTCAAATTGCTCCTTGGATCGCATATGGTACATTCTATGTACCTCCCTTACTGGGGGAGTCCCTGAGACTTAAAGGTCGTCGAACACCCTATCGGTATCTACCTCCTTGGGGATACCTTTAATCGACACGTATTAATTGACAGCGTTCGTCCTCTAGCGCGTAAGTGGAAACCGATTCAGCTTCCCTCATCATAAATTTGGTTGAGCGCTCTGTGGTCCGATGAAGTCGGAACCTGGACTTTGATACCCACTGATGTAAGGCAGGCGGTCGAGAAGGGGATTTTGGTCTCCAGCATCCATGCTGAGACCTTATCCATAGATTTCTCCTGCACGTAAATCGGCGGAGGGGGGACGAATGCGGAGGGCGCGGGGAACCGTGGGCTCGGTGGCCGAGCGGGTACGCGGGGCGCAGAAGGCGCCGCTGTCGTATTGCGTGAAGCTGCACGACAGCTTGATGGCGGGCTAGATTGTAGGGCATTAACTTTACGCTTAGCCCTCTTGGAGCGGACGGTCTCAAGCCGTCGTCGCTATCACTGGAGACCTCCATCTCAGAGTCTCCACATTTTTGATTCGTCCTCGGGGACGCTCGGGACGGCTTCCGACGCAGCTGTCTCTTTCTCGCCGCTCCGGGCTCTCCTCAGGCGAGCTCAAGGCTCGTGTGCGCAGTGACACCAAAAGCTGACTAGGCCTTTTGTAAGGCCCCTCTCCGTAAAATGTCTCCAAAATAGAGAGGATGTCCTCTTTGGAGTAGAGACTGAGAAGGCCATTTTAACGTTTGTAAAAACACCCCCTCACCTTGCGGGGTGGGGGCGGGTGTGTAGCTCTAAAAATTAACACTTATAGTCCCTCTGTTGGTGGACAGAGGGGTGAGTGCTATAATAAACTGACAGTGCCCTATACTCACTGACCGGAACCAAGCAAACTCACGGCGACAGAGCACCAGCGTTGCTCAGCACCGCCGGGCGGCGCAGCACAGTCAACACAGCACAGCGGCGGCGGGACACAGCTGAGACCGGACTCGAACCACAACACAACACACACGTAGGTCGAAGACGTAAACGACCCTCTGAGTTAAAAAGCCTAAAGATACCCAATTGGCGTACGAATCGATGGAGTATTCGGTGAGATTTAATCTGAATAGTAATGGTAATCAAGAAAGATACATATATTTATTTTTTCCTTTTTGTAGATCACTCCTTAGCGCGACTGTCTCAGTCGCGGCCAAATCGGATGTGCTCGAGCGCGTCCGGTTTTTTTTTTTTCGAATGTGTTGTATGCTGTTGGCCATAGTGACCTCTACAGCGTCTCGCGGGCTTGTGGGAGGCCGAGCTAAGACGAGCTCTGACCTTGGCTTGACCACCTTGTGAGGTGCCAGCTAATGAGATCACGAAGTGGCAAGGGCGATACTCTGTGAGACACGGTCCTCGGCTTGCGTACTTCGTTCGTAGTGGAGGGCTTGCTTCGCTCGAGCCGAGCTCAGCCTACTGGGTAGGGCGTTTGATGCCCTTTTGGAATATTAGGTTTGCGCCCTCCGCGCCTAGGCATGCTGGGCTGCGTAAAGCTGGGACCTCGTCTCCACCGGCGGGGACGGTGTGTATCGTGTATGTTTTTCTGCGGTGTAGCCTTCTACCTACATACTCGGCGTTGTTGGCTACGGTTATGCGGTCGGCTGCGTCGTATAAGACGTTCCGTGGTCTACAGTAGACCTTCTTAATCAGGGGAGCAGTAATCGCTGGCTTTTACTATTAAATGGTTCGGATGAGTAGAAGCTCTTTCGAAGTAGCTACTAGACAGTTTCCTGCGGTGCTCTTGGATCGAGTCTAAACGAACGTCCCGGTGTAGATCGATATTACGCATGTACCAGGAATTGCGCCCGTGTCATGCGTAGCGAACTTATTTTTGTATAATTTTGCAACCGGTGCAAGTCGGTGTGGGCGAACGCGACGCTGGCGTACGTGAAAATTGGCCCTGACACACGTCGTGTACAGGCGAATTCTGTTCCGTAGCGACATTTTCGATTTCGTACAGATCAGTGGGTAGAGGCGACTAAGTACATAGATTGCCTTTTGTCGGACTTTACGTAGGTGCTCTTTGAAATTAGCTTGCTGTCTAGTGTGAGCACCTACGTATTTGGCACTGGAGGCCTGTGGAATGACTTTGCCTAGCAGACCCGGACATGGGTATGTCGTCCGTTCGGCGAAGAGGGAAAAATACTGCGGTACTCTTGTCTGGGTTGACTTCTATGCGCCATTTGAGTAGCCAAGCGCCCTATCTATCGACGGCGATCTGAAGGCGTTCGGCTATATGAATTGAGTTATGCGCTGACGCATGGTGCGGTATCGTCCGCGAACAGGGCTAAGTGGGTGAGTGGAGCCTTAGGTATATCGTGTGTGTACAAGTTGTACGAAGCAGGGACAGGACGGGCAACCCGAGGGGACTCCGCCCTGAGGGACGTCTAGAGGGTTCCTTCGACCCGGTATCTAAAAAGCGATTCGATAAGAAGGCTCTGATGATGTGAGTGAGCCTGTCTGCAGGACACCTGTGCGTATGAGCTTGACTATCAAGCCGTTGTGCCAGACTTTGTCAAATGCTTTCGCGATATCTAAGAATATAGCCGCCGATGGCATTCTGTGAAATATGCGACGTGCGGTGGTCTAATATATGTGCTCCGTGAGGCGGTGCACTTGATGAACACTGGAGTGCTTGGCTCAGAAAGCCAAACTGCTCCTTCGGAATTATGTCTTTTGGCCTCAACGACGGCCTTGAGTCTAGAGAGTACTATTCTCTCGTAGATTTTACTGAGCTTAGTAAGCTGATTGGGCGATAACTTGTTGGGACGTTGCGCGGTTTGCCTGGCTTGGGGATTCCTATTACTATCGCCTCTTTCCCACTGATCCTGGAAAACAACACCCTTCGAGTAGGGTGTTGAATACGGCGACAGCAAAGTTGAATCTGGCGGTGTCGGAAGGATTTTCAGGACCTTGTTTTGAAACGCGGTCGTGTCCTGGTGATTTGTTTAGGCTTAAGGCCTTTTAATAATGTCGCGGACCTCTTCGAGCGAGGGCGTATCGGTTCGCCGGTCGGTGGTGTCGATGACCACGTTTAACCTCTGCGTCCACCGCGGCGACGTGTTTTGGATCGCAGGGTTGGTTTTTGACGGAGCACATTGTGCTTCTAAATTGTCCCGCAGGCATTCGGTCTTTCCGTATCGTCGGAGGCTATTGTTCCGTCCGGGCGCGATAGTGGGGCATCGTTGCAGTCGTGTCGTTTTTGAAAGGATCTCGCCAGCGTCAATACGCGGCGTGCGATGGCCGAGATCTCCGCGAGTCGGTTTGTTCCACGCAGACTCTCCTGGCAAGGCTCCGCGATTCCGGGTGCGGACCTGTCTCGTGAGAGCCCAGAGTTTGCACATTGTCTTGCGTGGGATATGCGTCGTGTGCCCTTTGCGCAGCATTTTTGCGTCTAATCAGGTCCCTAAGATCCCTCGGGATCGCGAGGCGCCCTTCGGTGGGCGCGCCTACTTCCCTCGAGCAATCGTCGAGAGCCTGACCCTATGTTGACGTTGAGGTGGGTAATGGCCGCCCCTTGGCTGCTTCTACCGAGTCGATAGTATCGGGTGTCATGTCGCCCTGATGGTTGTAGGTCTATTTTCCCTAGACGGTCTTCGAGCCGTTTCCAGTCCGTTACACCGTGATTTTAGGTTGTGACGGGGCAAGCCGGCTCTCTAGCTCACACTGCACGGCCCATGGTCTGAGTTAAGTTTGAATGCGTTTCGATAGAGCGCACCCTGAGGGAGACGCCCTGCAGGATGGCTATATCGAGCGTGTCGTGTGAGCCACGGGCCCGTAACGAGTTGGTGTTAGCGACGCATTCTGAAGTGGAACGATGGTAAGTTCGAAAATTAAAGCCCAATGTGACCCCCGCTCTTACGTCGACTATTCCACCTTGTATGTTTACACTGAGATCTCCGCCAGAATGACGGAGTCTCCTAGGTTTAATAATATTTTCATATCACTCTCTAGCAGATTTTTTGAAGGTGATAAATATGTCGATGCTATACTGGCGAGCGTCTAATATGTGCAATCTTTGAACTATTGACGTTTCAATATTAGCGAGCGTAGGCGGCGGATCTAGTGGGACTGTGTGGAGCGTCCTTCTGATGAAAATGAGCGTGCCGCCGAGCCTGGGCCGTCTCTGTCATTACGAATCGTGTTATAGTTAGGTACCTTAGGGGTCCTGTTTTGATTTTTAAGGAACGTCTCCTGCACTAGAAAAACGTCTATCTGATGTTCTTCTTGATGAATTCGCGGACTAGCTCCATTTGATTGGCCAAGACCGTTTGCATTGAAGAACGCTATGTTTAACGAACGGTTTGACTCGCGCGAGTCGTATCGGGCGCATTTGGGGTGAAATTTACAAATGTTATTATTGTTGCTGACCGCCATTGGAATTGACTTTTTTGCGCTTGAAGCGCGTCAATTGCAACGAATAGATTCGCGTGTTCCCCGACGCGGCTCGAGGCGAGTTTTGGCGCAACCGTCCGAGTTACGCAATTTCGCGGCGAACTGTGCTATCTCGTTCATGTCTACGGAATCCATGAACTCGAGGATGAGATTTAAGTCGTCGTTAAACGACGCGTTGGTGGCATCGGCCTCCTTACGAGGGGGCTGTTGTTTCTTAGCCGGCTTTTGAACGACGGCTTTCGCGGTTGTTTCAGTCGGTCTGTCGGTTTGTTTGGCTACTGGAGCCGGCGTGGTTGCCAGGGGTTTAGGCGCGGGCGCGGATGGTTTAATCCACGCGCTTTTGGTTGGCACCGGTGCCGGTGCGAACTCCTTCGGCAGCGGAATTGCTGCCGGCCTCTGCGCAGGACGGTGGGGTACGAAGCCCTTTCGTCCTTGTCGTCCTTCCTAGTGTCCTCCTGCGGCGTAAATCTGGGGCATCCGCGGTAGTTCGCGGGGTGCCCCCTGGGTCTCGCACAGGACGCAGCTAGGGAGGGACGGCTGGTCTGGGACCCTTGCGCGCGGGCACTCTGGGGTGGCGTGGTCGTTCAGGCACTTGACGCACCTGGGACGAGCGTGACAGTTTTTGGCCGAATGGCCGTAAAATTGGCAATTGTGGCATTGCCCCGGTATGCCTCTATTATAGGGTTTTTCGACCCTGATGCCTGTCAGTTGGCAGACTGAGCGTATTTTAAAAACGTTCTTCCCCTCAGGAGAGAGGTCTAAAACTACCAGTACCATGTCGTACTGTTTTTGCGAACGAAAGCTGAGCATACGGTGCACAGCTTTCACCGGGAGATTTTGTGATATAAGGTCGCTGAGAATGGTCTCAGTTTCAATCTCCTTCGGGATACCTTTAATAACGACGCGTAGCTGGCGTTCGTCTTCGAGGGCGTAGGAGTGGTATCCTATCGCCCCTTGCCTAAGATGTGCGGTTAGGCGGCGGTGGTCGACGTTTGAGAGAACCTGCACACTGATTCCCTGTAATGTGCGGGCGTGCGGAGTTGAACCGGCACGCCGTTTTCTATTGTCCACTTGGGACACATCGTTCCACGATTTTTTGTCGTGGGATAACAATAGGCGGCGGTAACTCATCTTCCTGCTTACGATAGGGGCGCGGGTACGGTCGCGGCGGCGGCGGGCGCGATGGTTGCCTGAGGGGCTAGGGCGGTAATGGCGGTGGTGCGGAGGGAGGCGGCTCGGCTTGGCCACCTGCGCGCATGTCATCGACGGACACCTGCTGTTTCTGCTGCTTCCCTTGACGCGGGGGGATTCGCGGCGCGTTTGGCTGGCGTTGGGGCTTTTAAGGCCTTGTTTGCGTTTGGCGGATTCTGACTTGACGGTCTCGAACCCGTCATCATTTTCGTCCGCTGCGTCGGAGCCGTAGGTCCTCCTCCTCGCTTTCGGAGGAGGTGTGTTTCCGGTCGGGGTCTCGCTTCAGAAGAGCAAGACCCGTTGGCTTCGTGCTCGGACGGCATTTCCTCGTCCGAGTTCAAGCTGTTGGAAGTCACCTCCTCGGGCAGGCTTCTGAACCTGCGCCGGGGTGACTGCGGTGATGCGCGCACCGCACAATGGTTTTCTTCAACGTATTTCGCGAATACGTCGAGAGAAAGTCGGCACGGTCCTCGCGACGAACGCGAGGAGCTCCGCGGTTGAGCGCTACCGGCGACGCCATCGTCCTGGTACGGCTTTTTTATAATTTTTTTTTTTTTTTTTTGCCCCCTCGCCGTAGGCGAGGGTGTGTGCCTACTGTGTTCTCACAGAACCCGTCTTTAGGTGACGGGGGTGAGTACCTAAACTGACCTTTGTAATCCGGATTGCTGGACACTAATCTGCCCTGTCTCGACGGCGGCCGCTCACGACACAACGACGAACAATCCTTTTATTGGCACTTTTTCACTTCACAACTTGAGTCACTTTGCACTTTCACAGCACAGACACTAGCACCAACACTAGCGCGAGCGCGAAACTGATGTACGGTTTATGCACGAATGCATCGGTATGCTCGGACAGAGAGACGTCCGCGCGGGTCGGATGGTTAAACCCGAATGAAAAAGAAAAAAAAATTGAACGAGCCAGTCCGTAGTCACATGTCCTTGAGCGCGCAAACATCTGCGACGCGCTCAATATATACTAGCCCTAATCGACCAATCGAAATCCCATACGGCTACATCCCCTCCCCCCCCCCCCCCCCCCCCACCCCCACCTGTCTTGCCTGTCTAATATGAAATTTTATATATATAAAATAAAATAACAAACCCACTCAATGGGAACACATTGTACAATTATGATATTGCTGATATTTCACTGATTGATAATAATGAATAAATAAGATTATTATTTTTATTACTATTATACTGTCCCTTTTTCATTTCGTTAGTTGTTATTTCAATCCACCTCTTATTAATTTGTTAGATGCGTACATGGATAAAAAAAAAAAAAAAAAAGTTTGTCTTTTTTTAATTATTTTACTATATGTATATATTATATTATTATTATTATTGTCTCTCTCTCTCTCTCTCTTTCTTTCTTTCTTTCTTACATTTCGTTATTATTTACTTATTTATTCATTCATTCTTATTAGATGCGTACATGGATAGTTATGTATGTCTATGGATAGATAGATAGATAGATAGACGTTTTGCGTAGTGAAACTCTTAATGCTCTTTTAATTAAGTTAACGAAATATTTTAAGCCCGAAGGGGCCTCCTTTTAATTATTATGTTTCTTTGTATAGTCATACTACTGGTGAATAACTGTACTGATAGCAATTCAGCAGCAGCAGCACACACCATCATTACACACTATACAACTACAACTCTCACAATCACACACGCACGCACTGCGGTAGAACACTCTTAGGGAGGGGCCCCGCGCGCGCGCGCTGTCGATCGGGAGATGAGAGATGTGTGTCACAATTAGGCTTTCTTTTCGGTCTTCTTGGGCAAGAGGACGGCCTGGATGTTGGGCAGGATCGTCGATGTACAGATAGTAACGCCGGAGAACTTGTTTAACTCCTCGTCATTGTGCAGTATCGCCAATTGAGATGCCTCAGGGGATGATTCTGGTCTTCTTGTTGTCACGAGCCGCAAAGCTGCCAGCCAACTCCGAGCACTTCGGCGGCCAGATATTCCATCACGGCGTGGCTGGGCGCGCCGGTGCTCCGGCACCCACGCGCTCTTCATGCGGTAGTTGCCCTTTCTTCTCAGAAGCCTGTGTGATAGCCGTCCCACGGAAACTGAAGGTCCGGCACGATTGGAGCGAGAGACTTTGCCTTCCCTTTACTTTGCCAAATTTTTACCGCGACCCGACATGATTGATAGTTGTGTGAGGTATAAAACAAAACACACAACAACAGCGAACGTTCTGGTGCTGACTGACTTCGCTAGTCATTTTTTTCGATTTTGTATATATATAGTTCGGTCGACGCGCGCACAAAACATGTACACGCTACCGAGCGAAACAAATGTCGATCCGCGGTAACGTCGAACAAAACTGATGATTAACAAGAGCGAAAGAAAAAAAAAAAAATTAATAAAAAAAAAAAAATGAATAAATAATAATAATAATAAGTAAATAATAAATAAGAATTTTATATATATATACACACACACACACACACACACACACACACACACACACACACACACACACACACACACACACACACACACACACACACACACACACACACACACACACACACACACACTAACAGACACTATATGTTGACTTGTCAGAGGCCCTCTAATCTGACAGATGTCAAATAAGAATAATTGTAATTTTTGTACATATTCATATTTTGCCGCCAAATTAGTTTAATATACCCGCGCGCTTTATAATCAGTGAATAGGGTGAAATTTATATTATTCATATATATCATCGTCGTTTACTTTCTCTGTTTTTGTTAAATAATTGTATATTCCTGTATATGAAATTTATTATTGTATTATTATTTATTGTGTGTCTGTGTGTGTGTGTGTGTGTGTGTGTGTGGTCATTTCATTGAAAGGAATTATTATTATTATTATTATTATTCTTTTTATATATATAATGCTGACGAGACGTCTTATAGCAGAAACTATTAATACCATATTATATTATAATATATGGCGTGTTTGGAAAGATTTGTTAGCCCTGAAAAGGGCTTTTTGTCGTGCGGTTATTGCACATTTCGACGCGACCACGACGACGTCGTTGAGGCGCCGTTTCGTAGTATAAGAATTTATGTGCTTGCTGCTGCTGCTGCTGCTGCTGCTGCTGCTGCTTCGTGGAGTAGCAGTAGTAGTAGTGGTAGTAGTTGTTGTTGTTGTTGTATGATTATAATGATGATGATGTAGAGCGAACATAGTGACCACTCTTCGATGATGTGGTGGTACGACGCTAGTAGTAATTCTACTATAACAAAACACCAACACCAACAACCACATCCACAACCACCAACACTGCCGCACACACGTTACTCGCACAATATTCTTACGTACGCGTAGTGGCGTTATACTGTTCGACGCTTTGTTGTTGTTATTATTATTACTTTTTCGCAGCGGATGCGGCCTTTTTCGCTGCCGGCTTGGACCTGGGAGAGTGGTGGCCTTCTTGGGTTTGGGGGCTTTGGGCTTCTTGGTCGGCGGCTTGGCAGTCTTCTTCGCCTTGGACGCGGCGCCGCCTTTCGCCTTCGATGAGGCGGCGGACGCGGCCGCGGCCGCGGCGGCTGCGGCCTTCTTCGCTGCCGCAGCGGCGGCGGCGGTGGCGGGCTTCTTCCTCGCGGCGGCGGCCTTCTTGTCTTTGATGGCAGCTTTCGACTTGGACGACTTCGAAGGCGACGAGGCGGACGAGACGTCTGCGGCGGCGGCTCCCTTCTTGCCGCCGCCCCTGCCGGTTCCCGCGGCCCCGGAGGCTTTCTTCGACCTGGCGCCACCGGAGGCGGCGGCCGGAGCCGCTGCCGCCGCGGGGCCGCGGCGGCCGCCTGCTTGCTCTTCGACGCGGACGATTTGGACTCCAATTTGAAGCTACCCGAAGCGCCCTTGCCTTTGGCTATTTGTATGAGAGAGCGCCTGACTCGACGGCACTCTTTAGATACTTCCTAATGAACGGTGCCAATTTCTCGGCGTCCACCTTGTACTGGGCCGCTATGTACTTCTTGATCGCCTGTAGAGAGGAACCGCTTCGCTCTTTCAGCTCTTTGATGGCGCTGTTCACCATCTCGGAGGTCTTCGGGTGGGTGGGCTTCGCTTTCGGTTTCTTTGCGGCGGCCGCAGAGGACGCGGCGGCGGCGGGCGCGGACGCCTTGGGCTTCTTCGCCGGCGTAGCGGGAGCCACAGCTTCGGTAGCGACTGCGGTGTCGGCCATTCTCCTCAGATTTTTTTTTTTTTTTCTTATTGCGCTTAACAAACGAAATGTGTAATGCACTCACACACACACACACACACACTCACAATATATATTATGTAGTAGTATTAGTTATTGTAGTGGTAGTAGTGTAGTAGTAGTAATAGTAGTAGTAGTAGTAGTATTAGTAGTAGTTTAAATGTAATCGGCGGCGAGGACGACTACGTTTACGCGCGTGAATACGTTGTACGGTGTACACTAATGTGATAGAGGTCGCTAGTGGCAGTAAGATAGTAGCGATACCGCAAGTGAGAACCGGGCGTGGGTATCGATAGACATTTTCTCGTACGAACACTTAAAACTTTTCACTAACAGGTGTCTAGATAATTTAGATTTATACTCTATTTGACGCACTCTGAGGGACTTTCTTTTCTTCCGCACTGGGCTTATGTGAACCTGTTCGTCTTTACGAAAGCTAAATACAATCGAAAAAGACGACCGCTTCGAAATAAGAGCCCTCGAATTCGTCAAAGTGATACGTGCGTACCTCTTGGCCCGTTTAAAAGTAATTTTTCTCTATAAAATTTTAATTATACAATAATAACTGTCGACAGATCGAAAGCGAAGAATACCCGCCCGCCATAAGAGCTCGAGCGAACGGCGTACTAAGCATCGTCGACTGTTTCGAGAACCTCCAAGTGGAGCCTCGTAAAAACGTTGCTGCGCATGCCTCCGCAAAGCAGCAGCGGCCGCAGCCGCCACCTCCAGCGGGCAAGCAGTGCGTGTAATGTATATATGATGGATTTATTTTTCTTTATTATTATAATTTTTATTTAATACATTAAATTTTGAACATAAACTTTCAACTTTCAGTTTCCCTCGATTCCGGACAAGTATCATTGCCAAAAAAAAATATAAGGATTGGAGGACGTAACGCATGGATATTGTTGCTTGAGGCTGCGTACGCAGCAAATAACGTGAAAATAGTGCGCGATGATGAAGAACCGTATGAATTAATATATACGTATATATTATTTATTTTTGTTTTTGTATATATATATATATATATATTTATTTATTTCTTAACACATGTAATATTATTATTATTTTTTTTTTCTTTCAATCTTGACGACACATCGTCACATATTGTTACTCCTATTAGCATAATAATAATAATGTAATTACAACTACACTATGTTTATATATAAACATTACATACATACACGGAAGGAGGAATAAGCTCAAGAGGGAAGTAATTCTTCTATTTAAGAAAATGTGGAATAATTCTATTTAAGATCATATACTGCATTGTAAAGACATTATTGACTCCATTTCTAATTAACTTAGTCAATTGGAATTCGTAAAGTATATTTAGTGTAGTTGCTTTATTATTTTATTTTATTTTATTTAAACTATGGTACTTTCCATAATGTAACGAGACGTTCATGCCAGAAAACACATTTTTTTTTTTTTTTTAGAAATTTTTGCGGCCCTGAAAAGGGCCTTTTTTATTTAAAAGTACCGCGAGGTCGAGACTATCGGCCGCAGCTCTAAGCAGAGAGAGAGCGCTGCGGCAAGGTATTGAAAACCCAGCATTATGCGCGCACTTTGTAACATCAATTATACACACAAACACAAATATATATATACACATATTTATATATATATATATATATATATATATATATATATAATATATATATATATATACATACACACAAACACGCGCACGCGTGCTCACCCGGCGAGCCTAGATTGTTGCGGCGGTCTCGGCGAAGACGACGCCACCGTCGCGGTGATGGATGGTGGTCAATATGTTTTTCCCCTCAGGAGAGAGGTCTAAGACGACCAGTACCATGTCGTACTGTTTTTGAGAGCGAAAACTGAGCATACGATGCACAGCTTTCACCGGGAGATTTTGAGAGGCTAGATCGCTGAAGATAGTTTCTGTTTCTATCTCCTTTGGAATTCCTTTTATAACGACGCGTAGCTGGCGTTCGTCTTCGAGGGCGTAGGAGTGGTATCCTATCGCTCCTTGCCTAAGATGTGCGGTTAGGCGGCGGTGGTCGACGTTTGAGAGAACCTGCACACTGATTCCCTGTAATGTTGCGCGTGCGGAGTTGAACCGCACGCCGTTTTCGATTGTCCACTTGGACACATCGTTCCACGATTTTTTATCGTGGATAACAATAGGCGGCGGTAACCTATCTTTCCTGCTTACGGCAGGGGCGGGTACGGTCGCGGATACTGTAGCGGCGGCGGGCGCGATGGTTGCCTGAGGGGCTAGCGGTACGGCGGTGGTGCGGGGGGAGGCGGCTCGCTTGGCCACCTGCGCGCATGCGTCATCGACGGACACCTGCTGTTTTTTCTTTTTCCCCTTTGACGCGGGGGGATTCGCGGCGCGTTTGGCTGGCGTTGGGGCTTTTAAGGCCTTTTTTGCCTTGCGTTTCGCGGATTTAGACTTGACGGTCTCGAAACCGTCGTCGTTTTCGTCAGCGGCGTCTGTCGCTGAGTCCTCCTCCTCGCTTTCGGAGGAGGTGTATCCTGTAGGGGTCTCGCTTGAGGAGCAAGACCCGCTGGTTTCGTGCTCGGACGGCATTTCCTCGTCTGAGGCGTCCGAGTTGTCGATATTGGTGCTATTAGTCACCGCCTCGGGCAGGGCTTGAACCTGCGCCGGGGGTGACTGCGGCGATGCGCACCGCACAATGGTCTCTTCTACGTATTTAGCAAATACGCCAAGAGAGTCGGGCATGGTCCTCGCGACGAACGCGAGGAGCTCCGCGGGGTTGAGCGCTACCGCGGGGTTTAACGCTACGCCATCGTCCCGGTATGGCTTTTAATATCTTGCCCCCTCGCCGTAGGCCGTGTGTGCCTACTGTGTACCCTACAGAACCCGTCTTTAGGTGACGGGGGTGAATACCTAAACTGACCTTTATGTTCCGGATTTTCTGGACACTAATCTGCCCTGGTCTCGACGGCGGCCGCCCACGACACAACGACGAACAATCCTCTTTTTGACACTTTTCACTTAACTTTACTGAGACACTTCCACTTTCACAGACACAACACTAGCACTGGTACTAGCGCGAGCGCGAAAACTGATGTACGGTATAATGCACGAATGCATCGGTATGCTCGGACAGAGAGACGTCCGCGCGGGTCGGATGGTTGGCCTATCGCTAAATCTACTAAGTCGGTGATGCCGGGTACTAAGTCGTGCAAAGGTGATTCGACTGAACGTTCTTCGTTCTTCGTTAAAACATTCTTGATACATCGACTGTTTCTAAATAATTTTACGGACATAAATCAAATTCAGTTGGCTCTGATGGCAATCAATCAATAATCAAATCAATAATCTAGCGGAGCCTAAAGATCTTCGCCCTATAATAAGTACTTTGCCTTGTCTTTCATAAATTTTAGAGAAAGTTGTCTGCAATCAAGTCGAGCACTATCTCAGCTCAAATGATATATCACCAGACAAGCAATTTCAGCATAAGTGGCACGGAACTTTTACTACTGGATGTGGTAGATGGTATTTTGAGTTCTCAGGTTCGTTGCGAGGGTACTTTATTGGTATTGATAGACTTTCCTCGTCCGTTTGAGACTATTAATATCCCACTCTTGCTTTATAAGTTGCACTATTACGGGTCTGCTAGATCTGAGACTATTTAGTGGTTTTCCTACCTATTGAAGTTCTTCACAGGCAGTAGAAATTGAAAAGGAAGATGGTTCAGTATCTATCTCAAAATTTAGTTCAGTCACTCGGAGTGTACAATACAATACTGGGCCTGGGTATTGGTCGGATATTATTACACGTATTAAGACATGCCGCTTCCACATACATGCCCATAATATATATCATAATTCATAGTATATAATATATACAATTATATATTTCTTTCAATCTTACGGATAGGGATAATGCTGTGCAAGAATTAGGAAGTGACGTAATATGCCTTGCCTTGTGGTCAGAAGCTAAATGTCTCGTGTTAAATCTAAATAAAACAAAAATTTGTATCTTTTGAGTGGTAAATCAAATTAATCAAATATCCAACAGAATGCCTGAATTTAAAGTGTATAATGAAAAAAAATAACTTGTCACCAAAGATGGGAATCATAAAGGATGAAAACCATCGAATAGAGCAGCATATTTTTAATATTAGATGATTAGCGTATAAAAGCTATAGGCTAAAGAATTTATATCTAACTAGTGACCCGCTCGTTGCTTCGCCCGCGGGAACGATAAACACAGCTATTTTGTGTGACATTTCACATGGTACCTGGTAGAGATACCGGCCCGCACTCGTCTTGCACATACTTGATCACGATTTTAATGCGTTATGAGTTATTATAAAACTATGATATCTCCAAATATACTTTTTGAAATCAAATAATGTAAATGGCAATTTTGTTCACAATTAAATACTTGTGATAAATAACGTATTTGTCTGAATCAGGATTAATTTCATTTTTGTAAAAACATTATTTTAGAACAAATTTCAATACCATAAAAAAATATGGGCATCTGGGGGCATCCCATCGTAGATCTCTACCACACTACCTGTTCGCCCACGAATAACCCGACTCGCCGCCCATTGATCCAAAATCTTATAGGTATTTGGTAAGATACCCCCCTGTTTGGCTTTGTCAGGATCATGGACCACAAGGCATTGTCGAAGGCCCCAGATATATCTAAGAGTGTGACTTGAACATAGTTTTGCTCGGTACTCGTAACTCGGTCCAGTACTGCATTCAATGCCGTGACCGTCTACTTTCCACGACCAAAACCGTGCTGCGAAAATAATATGTTGTCCTGTAAGCTGGGAGTGCTAGCTTATCAGACGTTCCAAAATCTTGCCTAGAATAGGCAGCAAAGTTATCGGTCTATACGCCTTGGGATCCTTCCAGACGTCCGGAAATACACCTTCAGCCAGACATGCGGAGTACATCAGGAGCATTTCAGCTTCACTAGCTCTTCATGCATGCCTGACTATCTTGGCCGTTATTCCGTCCAGACCTGGAGCAGTGTTAGGCAGAGCCTTAATGATCCGCTCCAGGGTCGTATGGCTGGGAGGTTGCGATATTTGCCCACTAGGAGAGCATGTTGCAGCTATCCTGACAGCTCAGTGATAACTGGTGTCCTCACTGGGGTCGTCATCCGGACAGAGTGTCTTGAGTAGTCCGGTCATAGTTGCCTTTGCCGTGGTGGTATGACTGATTTGCAATCCGCGCTTTTATTCTCAGTGTTGCTACAGCGACCGCAAACAACTTCACTCGACCTGCAAAACTTCTCTGGATGCCCATACTGCTGGCATTTGCTGCAGCACGTGACCTTAATGAAGTCCGTGACTTCCACCACCTTTTTTTTTTTTTTTTACGTGAGGAAATCCGTTACGGATACCCGCCCGATTGGGGACTCGGACGCGGTTATGTGGGACTCCGGACCGGCAGATGTTAGGCCGGCCGTTTACCCACTAAAACCTCACGGTGCTCCTCCTCCACCGCCACTGGCCAGGGCTACGGGAACTACAATCTTCCATGACCCTGGCGGCGGGAGCCTGCTAGGCACGTCGCGAAGTGGTCGAGGGTGGTGGAAATCACCCCCGACGGCCTGCTCGGAGTAGCGCGCGGGAGCATCCAGCGCGCGCCTACTCTGGCCAGGTGAGTAGGCGATCAGCTTCCCCAAGCTGACCGCCCTCTGGCCGATTAGGGCGGAAGGCGGCGGTCGTGTGCCGCCCTCCGGCGACCCGGTCGTTTGCGACCCGACACAGGTACCTCCCGAAGCAACCGTGCCCCGAGAGTACCTGTGTGGTGCGGAAGGTTAGGACGCCGTGACGCCGCGCCAACCATTGGCGGAACACTGGACGAACTGCCTCGATCGTCAACCGGCCGGCAGATGGAGTTGCCAGCCGGGATTCCCACACCTCTATTGCGGCCACCCGCTCCTCCTCTACGCGTGCTGGCTCAGCCGGGTCCCCGGCCACCAAGCCCCGACGCCGGCAATAGACCGACGCCAGAGCAATGGCATCCAGATCCCACGGCAGGACTCCGGCCAGCACGCATGCCACCTCACCGGAGATGGTCCGGTACCCCCGTATCGCCCGAATGGCCATCACCCTCTGCGCCCGTCGCAGCAGGGTGACATTCTGCCTGTCCAAGGCGTCCGCCCATACGGGGGCACCGTAGAGGGCCATCGACCGGACCACTCCGGTGTACAGCCGACGGCTCGAGGCGCTCGGCCCACTT
>JAOYRR010000671.1:0-21166 GCA_038994665.1 Podotricha telesiphe
TACTCGGAGTACGCAAGGTCACCCCAGTACGCAGCAGATGGACGCAGCAGATGGAAGCAGAGGATGCAAGTGTTAATTTTTTAAAATTTTTATACATTTTCTAAATATGTCTTTTTCAATTTCCTTAGTGTGGGAATAACACTTTAAAAAATGTTAACAAAATATATATTTAATAAATAACATTCTCTCTTGCCAGACGATTATTCGTAGAATAATCTTTGGGTAGCAGAAATTTGTAAAAATCTCTCTACAGAGATACTAACAACAAATATAAGTTGTAATAAGCGTATACGAATTTCAACGTAGCTGGATGTAGAACGCATGGCTTAGCGGTCAGAGCGCTTGAAAGGTATTCAAGAGGCGCAAGAGGGTTCAAATCCCGCTGCGTTTAAATTTTTATACGTTTTGTAAATATGTCATCCTCTCTATGTTTGTATACTTTTTTTTATGTTTTTCTTTTTATATTGATGTGATATTATATTCCGTGGATATAGTTTTTGTAATATATTCTATATACCAAGCGTGAATAATTTGATAAATTGAAAATGCATTTTTTACAGGACATGCATTATTAATTTCAAATCTTAGATTTTTTTTGATTACGTCATATATTCGCCCTATAAACAAAACAAACCTAGTAATATTTCGAAAATTGTATACGCATATTATTTTTCGCGAATTACATGCATGTACAGCCAAATTCTAAAAGCTTTGAACCAGCTCCGCTATATATAAGAATGTAAATAAAGCCGAAGTCCAAACCAAATTCTTGATCAAAACTAGGCGTGCCAATATAAATCGTGTAAAATTACGACCGATAATATTTATTGCCGGAATAGTGTTTGCTGGATCTTATTTTATCGCACCACTAAATACAGTGGAATAACAAGGTTTTGTATACACTTATAAGAAAATTCTTTGACATTTTTAGGATAGAAGTAATATTAAAGCGAACAATCGTTCAATTGCACTTTTTTGGATAAGGAAGCTTGAAAAGAAGCTTACAACATAAGTTATAATGAGTTCAGTTTTTAATATCATTATATAAATACGTGAAGGAAAAACTAAGTACTCTTTATTACGAAATTACACGGACGGGGGAGTTTGAAATTTGGCACGATTATAGCTTAGATAGAGGAGTGCACCAGAATTATATTTGTTTTTTAAATAACACATAAAAGATATATTAAATTAATAAAAATAAATATAACACACACTACCATACGTTTGACATACACGTATGTGTAAAGTAGCATACACGTTGCTATGGCAACGCGTGTTTGCGCTTCAACGGGGCTCCTAATTGTTATTTATGTTTACAATTATAGCAGTATGAGTTTATGAACTGTTCTTTCTTTTCAACAAAAGGCAATTGTTTTGACATTTTTATTACTAAAAACTAGGCTTATAAGATTTGAAGAGCTTACCATATCTGTAGTTCCCTAAGAGAGACCAGTGTATTAAAATGACATGGCGTGATTCATATATATATATATATATATATATATTTCTTATAATTTCGGAAACATCTAATTAAACATCAATTTATAAAAAAGATTCTTTTGATCCTATTCTTATTAACATAATGGCAGTTTTAGGCAAATGTATGAAAAATTGGTTGTAATAACCAATAATTTAATTAAAAAATAATTTAAAATAATTTATTTCTCTGCCCTGGTACGACAAAGCGGGGCGTTAAGATCCTACCCAATCAATACGCAATTTCTTGAATTAAGGCGGAAAGCTGAGAACGGATGCCTTGAACCCTAGTTCATGGATATGAAGCAGTACTAATAACTGAATGATAAAGGCTGTCGAGTCAACAGGATTAACTTGGTTAAAAACATGAGAAATATAAAGCAAGGCTCGCCTTTATACTTTCCGAATGCAATACAGTATATGTGGCATTCTTACATTGAGCAAAAATGTATACTAATTTCGTAGTAATCAGACACATACAATGAATGCTTCCGTGATTTTTTTTCAGCTTCATGCTTTTCCTACAAAGCAGGGTAGTTACAGAGGCCGGAGGGCGGCACACGACCGCCGCTTTCCGCCCTAATCGGTCAGAGGGCGTTCAGCTTGGGGAAGCTGATCGCCTACTAACCTGGCCCGAGAAGGCGCGCGCAGGATGCTCCCGCGTGCTACTCCGAGCAGGCCGTCGAGGGTGATTCCCACCACCCTCGACTCCGAGACGTGCCTAGCAGGCTTCCGCCGCCAGGGTTCATGGAAGATTGTAGTCCCCGTGGCCTTGGCTAGTGGCGGTGGAGGAGGAGCACCGTGAGGTTTTGGTGGGTAAATGGACGGCCCATATCTGCCGGTCCGGAGTCCCACATAACCGCGTCCGAGTCCCCAATCAGGCGGGTATCCGTAAAGGATTTCCTCACGATAAAAAAAAGGGTAGTTACAGATAGCCGAGTGTCATGACACCCCGTTCTCGATTATCCACCCGAATTTAAGACATTGCATGTTCAGTGGGAGGTTCAGCTCAACATCTCGCTTTGTATTACCAGAGCGAAGAAGTGAAAACAATTTAAATATAATCATTCCCCCGAGTGGTAATCGAACCCACAGTCTCATACTTTTGATCTGTTATTAAATTAATTATTAAACAACAAATAAATAAAGTTAGTAGTAAGGCGTTGATTTACGCCATTCATAATCATTAGGCTTTAATTAATAAAAGGAGGGAAGTGATTGTTGCTTTTTTTAAAAGTTATTAATTAAAAATATGTTAACTTAACTAAAATAATAAGGTTACACTAAAATGTTTGAGTCACTTAACAATTAGAAAGTACTGTTGTAACATTATAATATAAAACTTATGAGCTTTCTTAAAAGCTTATTACTTATATAAAAAGTTGTAGCTTGCATTCAAAAAAAATGTGAACAGTTTTGAAATTAAAGAATTGTAGAAATTCTAGAAGTATAGATATAAGATGTCCTTAATTTGTCTTAAAATATATAAGACTAGCGACCCACAGGCTCATGAACTACACGACTATAGCAACTTCGTATTTTCTCCAGACTGCGTATTTAAATCACAAATTGCTCGAATTTATATTTTTATCGAATTATATAGAAAAAGATTGTTATTTTAAATCAGTGAGAACTTCTCAAATACTTATTTAAATAAAAAAAATAAAGTATAAATTTTATCTACTTATTAGTTACTTTGGCCTATTAACTATTATTAATCTTTATATGGAATATAAGGATTCACAATGATTAGTATATAAAGGACTACTGTAACCCAGCCATATAGATCAAAATCCGTTAGGTGGTTAAAAAGAAAAAAGCTTAGAAACTGAAAGACGGAGGCGGAGGGCGACTTTGTTTCATACTGTATAGAGATTTAATATATTTTCTTTCTCCACATACCTTGGAGTATAGACCTCCGTCTATTTTTTGTTCCCTTTCTACGTATTTTACAAGTAATCACTCCATTCTCTGCTTTCCTGCTTTTGAATTCATGTTGTTATGAAATGAAATCCGAACACCGCACGTAATTGTTAGTAAAGTTAGTAAAGTCCGCTAGTAAAGCCCGGAAAAATCAACAAAAATCCCTCGATTGAGATTTGCATCTGTCACCATTCAAATTACTGTCAGAAATGAATATAATGTACTTCGCTTACTATTTATTTAGATCTACTACTAATATAATCACATTAATACGTGAAGGAAAATTTTAGACTTATTTTTACAAAATGTAAACATACGGAGGAATATGAATTTTAGCGTATTTAAAGTTTGTATGGAGATGAGGTGAAGAAACTAAAATTTATTATAACAATAGATTAAAAATGTTTTAAATTAATAGAATAAATATTAGACATTACATTCTTGACATACACGTTTGACTTTTGTACAAATTACAAACACGTTGCTATGGTAACGCTTAATTTCGCGTCAGCAGAGCTGCTAGTTTACAGTAAACGATAGAATTGAAAGAAAAAAACACAAATTTGAACGTAAAGCCAAATGCATTTTCTTTTAACATTTCTATTTTGTCTTCTTGTTCTTTAAACATTTTTTTTAAATTATTATATTTTTCTATTTAAATTAATTTGTATGTAAAAATGTGTACTGATTTGTTAAATTCATTGATTAAGAATATTCAATGAAACAAAGCTTTTATTTCGTTATGATTCACATTTAATATAAAAGTTTGAATATGTGAATTTTGGGACTTTCTTTATATAAAGCAATTGAAATATAAATAAAAATAATACACCCATAGTTTATTAAATATAATAAAGTAACAGTATCGTATCATATGTACATTACTTAATATCCTATAGCCTAACCAGGTTATCATCATTGAATAGAAAATAATTTCCACTTGACTGCCTGTAACATAATAACTTAGGGTCTGATTTATAGCGTCAATCTGAAATTTCTGTCATACAGTATTAAGTCCAGGCATCGTAAAGGAAAGTTTAGCAGGTTGAACAATAGATATCAACAATCGGTTCCATAAAAGTAAGAATGGATGCTGGATGAAAGTTATCTCTATGGATAGGTTTAAATCTGAAAGCCTATTCTATATAGACGTCCAATGAGTTAAGGCGATTTGCCTTTATACTATCAAGATTATTTTTTCCTTTCCATTCATATATTGCCTTTGTATTTTTTCATAAAATGAAGTGTGTCTGTGATTATGTAATGGTTGTTACAATAATATAAAAAACTATTCTTTTTATCGACTGACTGAAACTGTCAACGAAAATTTATATAATCTATCGAAAATGTTTTAACAATTTTAAGTGTTATTCATACACTTAGGAAATTATAAGCCATTTTTAGGAAAGGTATAAAAAATGGAAGGTTTCCAACATGCGGAGCGGGTTCAAATTTTTATACATTTCCTAAAAATGTATATTAAAAATATTGTTCTCAAGTCAAGGCTTAGGGTCTTATTGAGAATAAATGGTATAAACTGAAACTGAAAATTATATCACTAGCCTTTATTAAGTATAAATAGTGAAAATTATTGACAATCCCTTTAGACAGTTTACTTAATGACTTATTCAATACTTTACAAAATATTAGATAAAATAAAAACAAATTATTGCACACTGTAAAAAGATACATTGAACTCTTTCTGAAATAATGTAATAAATATACAAAGGCGGCCTGGCCTTATCTCTGGGTAAAGAGTAATCTCTTCCAGGCAACCTAAGCAAAAATGTAAGGATCTATTTTTTGTATATTTTTTAAAGTGTTAATGTGATTAACACTTAGGAAATTGAAAAATACATATTTCGAAAACGTGTAAAAATTTGAACGGTTTTCACGAGGCGCTGGTTCATCCGCTGCGTTCAAATTTTTACTTCGTCTTTTTTAATGTAAGGATCTACCAAAAAGAGCTAACATAGTGCGGTTCAACCAACAAAAACAAACTAAATTAATACTGGTAAAACTACAATCTTCTTCAAATACTTATCAAAACAGTATTGTGTTAAGATATCTATAAAAAACGATATATTTTTTTAAATAATCTCCAACGAGGTTGTAATAACGCTTAACACTTATCCGTTAAATATGGGATTTCCATTCGCAGTGACATTGAAGATAAATATATCAAGAGCAAAACCTAAGTCCCGAGCAAACGAAATAAAGAAAAATATAGCGGCAATATTGAAGTCATTAATTTTAAGAAGTGACAACGGTCTCAAATAACTCTTTCTTATTTTATTCTAAGCTATTTAGATAGAATAAATGGTTTATTGCCAAATGATGACATGGCTGCTGCCGTTTTCAGTTCAGTTCAGTTCTTTTCGCTTTTAACCTGTGCCATTTAATCAACTTCAAGTAGGATAGTTAGAGAGGACCTATTGTCAAGACACTCCATTCTCCACTTCTGGCTCTAATTCGAGACATTGTGTGTTGAGTGGCGGAACTCAAAGCTGCTGTAATCATTAGAGTGGGGAAAAGGAAGTAATTTTGATATTCTCCCTCTGTATCATAAGCGGTAATTACGGCTTCGATTCATTCACGAGGGGTAAAATGTCTTATTGCATTTAACTTTTAAGTACTCCTTATAAATGCAATACACTTATAAAATAAGCAATTGTGGTGCAAAAAGTGTGATTTATTATCCTTTGTATACGCCCTAGAACTATTTTACCCTAAATGTAGTATGTCTTGACATAACTAAAGCAAATACACTGCCTGTATACACACCATACCATGTACAACAAGAATATATAAGACTAACAAAAACATCGAACAGACATTTCTTTTGTTGAATTCAATTCAGTGAGCACTGCAGCACCATCTAAGGCGAATCTCTTCGATGACCAGTTCCCAATATCCTGAGCATTGTTAAAAATCTATTCGCTTCACAGAAATTTCCGCTAAACAGTTTATTTACCAATATTTATACATATATACATATATATGTATATATATATATTATACTTTGGCATACCAAAAAGTCCAAAATGAATATTTTTTTTAAAATATTCATTTTGGACTTTTGATCTCTATGTGTTTATCATACGCCATGAAACCCTCAGGGTATTTGCATAAAATGTAGCTCCGTTTTCATCCAAGTCTATGGTAGAATATCATAAAAATATTCACGTAATACTCTACGACTAGAATAATTCATAGATCTAAAATCTGAATAACAGTTACCTGGATCATAAAAAGTTCAACCTGTTTTTACGGTCTAAAATTCAATTCCTTTTTTAAACTCCCACGCTCTATCCCTAGTTGGGTGATCGGAGAATACTGGCGTCTATTGCTTCGGCGACTGCATTTTGCTGTCTTCTCATGCACTATCATCAACCTTGTTGGGGAGTTCCTCATACTTTTACGTGACTTTCCATTGATACTGCATCCTCGAAGGTCAACCGAGGTCTTATTTCCTACTTCTTAATTCTTACCGATTAATTTTGTATCATAATATATCTCTCTCACCATTCTTTCATCAGTCATTCTCTCTCCTTTCTCGTTTTTCATTATGACTATAACATTCTATACAATTCCTGCTTAACGTCTCTAAATCTATGAAAGTATCTAAAGAGGCAAGATAAAGAATTTAAAATGAAAATTTTCGATACGTTTCACGACTTGTAATGCATCTTACAGCCAGGTGCAGAGAGAACCTAGAGTCAAAACACTCCGTTCGTCACTCTCCACCTAAATTAGAAATTTGAAACATTACAAGTTACATAGCGTACCTCAACGCCGCGCTTTGTCCCACTATAGCGAGGAAATAAAACAAATGAAATATACCTAATCTCTCCAAGTGGGTTTCGAACCCACAACCATTGCGTTTACAACTTGACGCTACCCCACTCTGCCACGCCGGTCTCAATGAATACAATTGTATCAAATCAGCAAAAAACAGAACCAAATGCTTTTGCCTTTGATTAAGTAAAGAGGGAGCTATATTTATTTTACCATTTTTATTTTCTTTCGTTTGTGTAATGTGTAGTCTGTTGGATTGAATTTTAAATCTAGGACAATCTTTGCTCATGAATAATAATTTAAATCGTTAAAAACCACGCTTATATTTATGTGTTTGTTATACTCCTGTTATTAGCAGTATACCAACTAGCATTAGCAAAAAAAATATCAGGTTTTTTTTAAATATGTGTCTAGTGATTTTGAGTTTGTATTTCTTATACATTAATATAAAAAGTATTCACTTTCACCGTGTCTTCTCATTCACGTCTCTTGAACGCGTAAGTTTATTATTACCTATATATAAAGTAGGAATTTATTACCTCGGAGATCTGCTTTTGTATTAATGAATAACTAAATTAAATATTTTTTATTAAATCTGTTCCATATAACTTTATAAAAATAACAAGACAAAAAGCAAAGGCGGACGTCCAGTAGTCAGATGGACTGATTTTACGTCCAGTAGACCGATGGATGATTTGGATGGGCTGGGCTATACCCAGTCCATCCAAATTCCATTCCATAGCCCCAGCATAGTGTGCCATACTTTCCATAGTTCCTACGCCTTACTACTACCTTTTACCTTTACATTACCTGTGGTTACTCAGAGATGGATCCCGGCTGATGCGTCATACTAAAATACATTGCTATCTCTAAGAGGCCTTTTCGTGATGGACCTGTGTCCCCACGCACGCCTTCCAAAAGACCGGGTTCTTCTGAACTCAATAACTATTTACAGTACATATATATTTATTTCTCAATACAACGTAAATTACCATTAACAAAGATTAGGTCTACATTTAGGCACATAATATATAATTTACAATTATATCAGACTAACGCCTGTACTAAGCTCTAAGCTCTAAGCTTGTGTTACTAGTCGCCAGGTTCCCACCCGCACAAAGAGCTTAAAATAGGTAGGCGCCCGTACTTAATATAAGGTAATAGTTTAGTGTACATTAAATAAACACAAAAATTAAAAATACAATAATTATTTGTATAAGTGTGTGCGGCGTGTATGTGCGTATGTGTATGTGTGTGTGTGAGTGTGCGTATACACACGTACACACACACTCCTTAAATTTATGTACATATATACACATATATGTACGTAAATTTAAGAAAGAACACTATAATGGTTGCAAGGTATATTTTTATATATATACATATATATTCGTATTAATTGACCATATAAAATTATGAAATTTAAATTATGATGGGAAAATGTGGAGTCATATGAAGTACCTGATAACCATTTAGTGAGCTCTTTCTTTGTTTTTGATTTATTGAAGATGTAAAATAATATTTTAAATTTAACCTATTATAGGCGAAATTACCGAGAAAACAATACTCGTAGAGTTTTGTGAAAAATTTGTTTTGTTCTTTGGACGGGTGTGGGGTACACAATACCTTTCCTACTTGTAATATTAATTAATCTATGTCTACGTTAATTCAGTGTGCTTTCTTACTATAGTTTGTAAGATAATCATTTTTAATAATCGACATTGACAGCCTACTTACTGTATGGCTAAGAGCATATTGAGAGGTAATGTGGGTGCTTTTGTCGCCTTACTTATTTCTATAAGTCTATATTTATTAATCCAAGTGTAATTTATTTCTATTTTATTTATCTTTGCGTATTATAATAATATAATCAACGTATTAGTAATGTCTAAATTGAAAATTTCACCAAAAAATATTGTGTTACAGCTCTTCATATCAATTCACAATGACACCAACTAGCGTACACAAAAATGTGAAATAGATATCTAGGTTGTTGATTAATCTATACAATTAAATAAAATTGTAGTGTCTATTTATAATGTTAATTAAGTATATGTCTCTACATGTTACATATACCAAATTAACATTTTTTACAATTTTTGTATGTCTGTTTGTCCCGGCTAATATCTGAAATGGCTGAACCGATTTTTATGGGAATGGCAGATAGCTAATGTAACAAAGACTAATCTTATTTTAGAGTTCTACGCGGATGAAGTCACGGGCTCAGCTAGTGTAAATATATAAATGTATAGAAGTAAACGCACCAGCCAATATTGCCGTCGTAAAACGGTCATCTCAATTAATTTAAATTAATGGCACCCATAAAAAGTACTGTAAATTCAAATACTATAATTAAGCATTACATTTATTTGATCATAAATATTTGAACTAGAATATTCGTCTCCTAATAAGTCTTAGACTAGAAGGTACAAATGAAAAGAAGTAAGAAATTATATTTGCGTGTGTCTGTAAAATTTTAAATATTAGTAAACATTTGAATATATATTTTTTTTTTTGATAAGCTAAACATGCTATACGGGAAAAAGCATGAAGCCAAAAACAGTTTTGCTATCGCGATGGTTGAAGTGTCAATCATCCATTTATGGCAATATTGATATTTTTAACGGGTATATTTAGGTTTTGAAGTCCAAATATATTATTTTACACGTCAATTCGTTTTTTTTTATTTTCAAATTTATCTACTTAATTTTAAAATTATACTAATCCAATGCTTACAGAAAGAGTTAAGTAAAGAGTACGAGTTTGCGTAAAACAATTAATTCGGAGTTCAAAACTCACAGGTAACGTATAAGTCGTTTAAAACTAACGTGTGATATGGTCTGCTGTACAAAGAACTGACGGTGAGATCCAAAATCAATCATGGAGTCCAATGAGGTTTCCTCTGCTTTCCACGCAAATCAAATCAAAATCACCTTATTTTTCTTCCATATAATCCGCCTTTCTTGCAAACTATGTACAGTAAGTAACATGGAGTTAAATAATATAAATTATACTGTGTTTAATAGAATATATATATATATATATATATATATATATATATATATATATTTTTTTTTTTTTTTTTTTTTTTTTTTTTTTTTTTTTTTTTTTTTTTTTTTTTTTTTTTTTTTTTTTTTTTTTTTTTTTTTTTTTTTTTTTTTTTTTTTTATATATATATATATATATTATTATATTTATTTATTGTAGTGTACAACAAAGGACAAATGAATAAATAATCATGTTAAACATATGTTTAGAATACGTATAAAATTTAAACGCAGCGGGATTTGAACCCAACTACGTCGAAATTCTTACGTTAAAATTTATATACGTTTTCTAAATATATGTTCTTCAATTTCCTAAGTGTGTGATAACACTTTAAAAAAATGTTATAAATATGTCATTTTCTTTGCAAAGATGAATTGAACTATAAATAGAAATTGTGTAAAAATAAAGTATTCAGCCATTTTCATTTCAAAACCTTTTATTTCTTTACGTTTTCGATTCAACATATACTTGTTTGATGTGATTCAGTATGAAGTTATTTGGTTATTTTTAAATTTTGATATTTAACTTATTTTTATTGTACATTTTCTATATAAGTTTCTTGATACTCGTACATTTTTATAAATATTCTTTTGGTTTATCAAAAGTTGGAGTTTTTTTTTCAGGTACTGGAACTATACCTCATATATGCATAAATATATATTATTTCTCAGCTTCACTACTTTTCACACACACACAGTGTAGTCAGAGATAATCTAATGTCAAGACATTCAGTTCTCCACTAGCTGCCCGAATCCGACACATTGCGTGTTGAGTGGCGGAAATTTCCACCGCGCATCATCTTGTGATCAGAGCGGAGAAATAAAAATAATTTAAATACTAGCCTTCGTCCGAGTGGGAATCGAACCCACAACCAATCGCGATTACAGTCCGACGTTGACCGTTGTGACATAATGACCTCAAAATATATACGCAGCGTTAAGCGCTCTTTTATAAAGGCACACCAATTATACCTTAGAAACACGTGTGAATTAGGATTATGTAACCATATATAAAGATAAGCTTGTTTAATTTGCAAGGTCATATTTAAGAACGTTTTATGCTTGCTTCATAATATGTTGCCTTTATTTTATTAATACTTATTGTATTTGTTTATAATGACAAAGTTTTATTTGACTAGCGACCCGCTTGCGGCTTCACCTGCGTACACTACACGACTGAAACATATCGCACTTTCGCCCGCCCGTTTTAAGTTAAATCACATACTATGCTTAAATGTATAACTTAAATTTTAGTAAGCTTGAAATGAAGAAAATGCACTGATTGAAATGAAATAAACTAAATGTTAAATGTTAAAGTTTTACCAAAACACATTAGTCAAAACTGCATTTAAATCGGTAAAGCCGTTTCTGAGATTAGCACAAACGCACCGACAAACAGATAAAACGGACACACAGACAAAAAAATAAAAATCATTTTTAACATTTTATAAGTGTTATACCCACGCTTAGGAAATTGAAAAACGTCGTTTCTGAGATTAGAGTGCACAAACGCAAAGACTAACAGACAAACAGAAAAGATAATTAAAGATCGTATATATATATATATATATATATATATATATATATATATATATGTATAGATTAGTCTGTAGCAGCGATTTTTTTGCTAGTGATTGTGATCGTTTTTAGTAATTTTGTTTTCTGTTACCTTTCAAAATTTATATTTGCTATTTCCTATACCCTAAGGTTGCCTGGCAGAGATCGCTATTTAAGCGATAAGGCCGCCTTTTATACATACTCGTATTTTTTTTGTATCCATATATTTTCTTTACATTATTTTCTATACAACAAAGAATTATTTTTATTATTATAGCTATGGTTTTAGTTTGAAATCACAATTTTTTGACTATTTATAGGTATTGAAAAATCACTTTCTTACAAGAAAAACTTATTCAAAGTGTCTTTAGTGTTATAAAAAAACAACAGAGTGGCTTTACACTAATCCACCTTACTCGCTAAAAGGTTGGACACAAATAGGCAATAACAAACATTTCGTTATACAAATAGATTCTATGATAATAAAGTAAGCTTACATTTCACACCGTATGAGGTAATTAAAAGAGATTAATTAGATTAAATGTACACATTTAATTATATTATAAGACCTTTATAAATCTTGGGAAACGCACGTGTGTTGTAAAACATGGTTCCATTATAACGGGCGTTTCGGAATTGGTTCAAAACGTTACTGTATTAAAATTATTTCTTGAATATAAGCAAGTTGTGTTATCATTATTATTTAAAAAATTCAGAATAAAAATTAAAAAAAACAATTTGCAATTTGTTATTAAATTGCAGAAAATCGCATTTTTAAAAAGGCAATATTTTTTGTAATATCTATATATGTATAAAAAATCCTCTAAAGATATATTAATCTTTTTTTTTAATTTTTTAAAGTGTTAATCGCACACTAAAGAAATTGAAAAATACATATTTAGTAATAGTATAAAAAATTGTACGCAGCGGGATTTGGTTTTCAAGAGGCGCGGATTTAAATTTTTATACGTTTACTAAATATGACTTTTACATATTGATCTATCAGCTTTTAAAATTTTGTAGCAAGTTATAGCCATAGGGTTGCTTAATGTAGATAATAAAAATATTTAGAGTAAGATTTGTTTCTAATGATAAGCAAAACAGGTGAAAAAAATAAATATTTCAATAACTACAATAACATGATTTAATGAAATATACTAAGTAATAAAACAGCTTATAATTAACATACCTATATCAGAACTAGCGGCTCGCGGCTTCGTCCGCATGAACTTTAGCTGTTTCGTATTTTTGGTAACACAATGAAATTTCTGGAAATACTAAAAAAATGGGAGAAACATGAGCAAATGTTCATCCTAAGACCCTCAAATAAAATTTAAATAAAATAAATCTAGATAAAATTTCATCACAATTGGTTCAGCGGTTTTGCCATGACACTTCACAGACACACAGCTACTTCACATTTATAATATTTGTATTGTTACTAACTGTTGTCCGCGACTTCATCCGCGTAGTAATATTATTATTCCTATGTTTTAATACATACTTCGTGTAAACTTGTGAGTTCCCTTAGTTCAGACCTGTTAGTAAAATTCTGTCGTAGCTAATTTCGTACTCATACTCATAAACTCTAAACTTGTGAGGGCACTTAGACCTTCTTATTCGGGCTCTGTCAAAATTTATTCATCATTCAGACATCTATAATCTATACATATCATAAAAATGTGACTGATCGCTGTCGGATCGATATGGAAGATATATGAAAAAAATATTACGGGGGGCATTTATACCTGTAATAGAAAAATATTTCTAATCATTATTTTTATTCAAAATGTTTTTCAATTTCCTAAGTGTGGAAATAACACTTATAAAATGTTAAAAATTATTTTTAATTCTTTGTCTGTGTGTCCGTTTATCTGTTTGCCTGTTTGTCGGTGCGTTTGTGCTTATCTCACAAACGGCTTAACCGATTTAAATGTAGTTTTGACAATTGTGTTTTGGGAAGCTTTCCTTTACATTTTGTGTTCTTTTTCAATTCAATCGTTTTATAAATAAATAAGTTACAACAACGTCAATTATAACGCGGGCGGACGAGAAAAGTAAATAGTTAAGTCGTGTAGTGTACACAGGCGAAGCCACGAGCGGTTCGCTGATTAACTAAAGAATACTATTCTGCAAAATTTCATGATTATGCTATTATATTTATTTAGCGGTTTTCGACCTTTCGCTTTTATACAAGTAATATATAGAAGATTAGCTACAAAATAGATATCATAAATTCATGATTCTATTTTTAGCGTAGGCATAGGTTGCTACGTACAAAAAGAACAAAACAATATTAAGTAAGTATACCTGTTTATTACTTATTTCATCTTGTATAAATTAATCCAGTATATTTAAAAAAAAATACATATTAAAGACTCAACGTCCATGATCAGGGCAAGACGAATATAGGTATAGTAATGGTTAGGCGCATATTATAAATATTTAAAAATATATTTTATTTAAATGAAATCCAAAGAAACAACACAAAAGGCATTATTATACTTGATTATTTTTATAAAAGACAACTTCTTTTCAACGTCACTTTTTGACCTAAAACAGTCTTGAAGACGCTCAAATACACAAACAAGTGCGACTTGAAATTTCTGAAACATTTCTCTTTACAATATTTACTTTTGCTGCATCATCTGGAACCACACTGAAGTGACTTAGCTTTCCATTCACGCCTGTAATCCGTTGGCTCAGGACTTGACTAACATTCAATAATATATTCAAATCCCCTTGTTTCCTTGTTGTTTGATGCAAATAGAGCCAAAACTATATATATATATATATTGGTTACATTGAATTACGAATATTATATGCATTCATATACATTTATATTTCATTGTACATTTTTTTTTCAGTTTCACGCTCCTTACAGAGGACTTTTCTTAGAGGACCTAGAGTCACAACACTCCGTTCTCCACTTTCCCCTTGAACGTGAGACATTGCGTATTAAGTGGTGGACTTCATCGCCGGCCGCCCTTAGCCTTGTTCACCAGAGCGGTAAAATTAAAATCATCATCATTCCACCGAGTGGGAATCGATTCTGCACCCAATTTCGATTACAGTCAGACGCTGTGCAATTGTGCCACGATGGCCACACTAAACATAATTGTAGGAATATGTAAAAATATACCTATTTTTTATACTCCCACATATATACACCATTCGCGGGTTAAGCTCAAAGAACTTTGTGTTAAGTGATTTATATCAATAAAAAAAATTCAAAGACTTTAAACATGATGATTGAATATACATACAAAATTTAAGCGCGGCGTTAAGTTCCGCCACTCAATGCTCAATATCTCGAACTCCTAACTGTTAAAAATCCTAATTTAAAAGTTTATCCATTTTAAGACGGCATCTAATCACGTACAAACTGTACAATATACAATACAATCTCTAATCTAATATCACAAGATTCCGTTTATTTTCTTTTTTTATATGAGTAAATGATATAAAAATATATATTAGTATATTATATTACTATGTTTTTTATAGGTATATATGTATTGGAATGCAGTACAATATGTATAATATATTCTTACACCACCCACGATATATAAATTTCCACATCCCTTTACCTTAAGGTAGTCTGAAAGAGATCGCTGTATGGCAATAAGACCGCCTTTTGTGCACATATTTGTAATTTTTTTTTCCCTGTTGTTTTTGTTTTTGTCGATTTGAGAACCTCCACTACTTTTCCGTCGGCTAAAAATTATAAGTGCTTAACAGCAAGTTTTCTTTTCATACGAGTTACACAAGTTTCTGAACATCAAAAAAGTTATATTTTTTTAACATTCTTTAAAGTGTTATTCCCACACTAAGGAAATTGAAAAAGACATATTTAGAAAACGTATAAAAATTTGAACGCAGTGGAATTTGACCCCGCGCCTCTTGAAAATCGTTCATGCGCTCTGACCGCTAAGCCATGCATAGCTACATCTATACGTTTTCTAAATATATATTTTTATAAAAAAAGCTTTTAAATCAGGAACTGAAACTGTTCTAACTAATTTCCAATATATATTCACAGTTAAATTATAAATCACTAGTCGATAGTACTTATGATAACAAATACGCGACATTTCCCACTAAAATTTGACTTTAAGTTATTAGTAACAACATCTACGGTTATATGGAAATGTGTAGTAGCTTAGACGCACATACGAATTTGTTATCTCGAAGTCATTTTCATTTTACGTATAATTATTTTAGCATGGACATTATATATTTATATTGAAATTTATAGATTCGTTGTATGACAGTTTGTGTATTGTGTTTAAATGTAAAATACTTTTGCATTTGCTGTCAAGATAAAAAGATATTTATAGAATCGTCTATTTAAAAAATTGACACTTAAAATTTAATGTTTTTAATTAATGTCGCTTGAAATAATTGCCTTAAATTTGTAAAGTAAGTGGATAATAAACTCGTATAATAAAAAAAACATGGAAAAATACTTTAATTGACAAAAGATTGAATTTATAATTATTTAGAAACGTACAATAACTTCAGAAGAAATATAAGACAGTATACATGATGGTTGTGACTTTGAATCCCATTCACATCCCACATTTCATACCTCCGCTCTGTTCACAAGACAAGGCGTTGAGTCTCGGATTCGGGTAGAAATTGGAGAACGGAGTGAAATAATCGAGCAACGACACACACGCCCAATACCTATCTGCCACGAGTTCATGATTTTTTTTTTAGGCAAATTGATCTCAAGTATTGGTGACACAAATTACTCTCCACGCAGTCCTGATTTAACCCCTATAGACTTTTTCCTGTATCTTTAATCTTTCTTTTTATGGGTTATATATATTATAGATGGGTTATCTTAAATCTAAAGTTTACGCCAATAAACTGACTTCCATGTGCATTTGAATGAAAATTTCTTTCACGAAATGGTACCCATCTGGGTCCACCTGCCGAGCCATCATAAATATCTTAACTTTTTAATTATATGATATTATTTTTAAGAAATAAACTCCCAAATGGTTTACTTTAATAATTGAGAAACAGTTTTTCGATACACGACTTAATTTATTTTAACCGTTCCACGAAATATAAACTTTCTTTTGAGACACCTTATATTACTAGTATATTCTATTAATATATCAATTAACTCTAATATTTAACATATCAACACTACCCAATTCATAAATCGCTTACTGTTTCATTTATTTTATTCATCGAAAATCGCTTTGTTCAGATTTTTGATTTACACATAATAAATTTCATTTCAATATGTCCACATGCTCGAAATTTAAAATACTTTTCATTTTAAAACTCTTTTGAATGTAGTATGATGTACATATGTGCCTTTTATTTAACAATGGGTAACGTACTACCAAAATGAATATTACACATAATAAAACAAATATTACACATACTACCACTATTTTTAACATTTTAAAGTGTTATTCACACATTTAGGAAATTAAATTAAAATATAGAAAACGTATAATTTGTTTTAATATCTCTCTACAGAGGAACAACAAAAATAAGTTGTAATAAGCGTATAAGAATTTTAACGCAGCCGAATGTAAAACGGATGGCTTAGCGGTCAAAGCGCTTGGACAGATTCCAAAAAGCGCGGTTTCGAATCCCGTTGCGTTCAAATTTCCGTTTTCTATAAATGTTTCATACAACCACTAGTTTGACATACAGTTTTGAATAAAGTGACATACGCTACGCGTATTTTTAACTTTATTAGCTACAGTTAGTGTAAAGTACAAGTGATTTAATAGAAGTGTTGTGGCTTCAGGTTATATGATTAATATCCCTATTATCAGTTAAAACCTCTACAGCTTCAAAACTTTTGTACTTTCTCTTTGAACAGATTAATTATAATATTACTATTAATATACTAGCTATATACATGCGGCCATCGTGGGGCAGTTTACACACATATTTACACACATATACAGTCATAATTGTGGGTTCGATTTCCACTCGGGGGAATGATTATATTTAAATTATTTCCATTTCCGCTCTGGTAACAAGGCAAAGGGTGGCGTTGAGTTCCGCCACTCAATACATCAATGTCTTGGATACGTCTACGGTCTTGACTCTACCCTGGTTCTCTCTGCCTACCTACTGCTTTAACGGAAAAAGCGTGTCACTGAAAAAAATATATATACATTCCTTTCTACGTAACATGCAAAGTAAAAAAGACATACTACGATACTAGAGTTATATTTAAAACAAATAAAATGTTGTGTGCCAACACACGTGACGCCATTATTTAGATTTCGGCGGAAATCTTAGGTGTGTATCTGAAAACGAGAAGAAACTTCGATTTGTTAGCTGTCAGATCCTTAGACCTTAGACTTTTCTTTAATCTATACAAATAAATAAAATTTGTTGTGTCTGTTTATAATATTAAAACTACTGCGTTTACTCAATGCATTTGTATATATACACGGTACACATACCAAAACAACAGTTATTTCAATTTTTGTATGTCTGTCTGTATGTTTGTTTCTGATAATTTCTGAAACGGCTGTACTAACTTTGACGCGACTTTCACTGGCGGATATCTGATGTTATAAGGAGTAACTTAATCTACTTTTATTTTGGAATTCCAAGCGAACAAAGTCGCGGGCACAGTTACTTAAATAACTAAAATGGAAAAAAGGAAGCCTTTTATAAAAAAATACAAACTGAGTATATATGGTGTCTTAATATTAGCTTTTAACTGCCTACCCTGTTATATGCAGGCGGAATAACAATATCGATACAGTATCTACTTCTATTAACGAACTATTAATCAATCAAGCCTAAAGTTTTCATTTCGCCTAGAAAGGTTTATTTAAATATAAATCGGCTGGGCTGTATAGACTTAGCTAAATTTAATTCGGCACTCAGCTAAATTTATAAAGCACTTTAAAATTTAATATGAAAAGTTGATATCAATTTCCGAGAAATCGTACAAGTTTCCGTAAAACAATATAATAAAAGCGTTTTAAAATATTAAATTTGATATAAAGCCAATAAACAATATATTTTTAAAATATACCTTAGTGATGTAATTAATAATTATATTTATATTCCGTTCATTTGCTAATAATATGTAATTTAACAAGACTAGAAAAATTAAGATAATTTAAACAGATATATTCATTATCAATCGAGACCATCCTGGCGCGATAGGAAAACGTCTCATTCAAACGCGATGGTAGTGGGTTTGATACCCACTAGTGGGAAATTATTATCATTTTCCCTGTTCCGGTTGCAAAGAGCGTGCCCGAAGGGCGGAAATCGCTGAAATGAGTGTCACGTCACTAGATTCTGCCTATATACCCTGGTATGCAGGATAAAGCATATATCTAACCAGTTCTAGGTAAAGATATAAAAAGAAGGTATATTTAAATATTACCCCGAATGAGCTTTGAAGCGAAAATCACCGCGTTCAGTGCGACATGTGCTAACTACACCACAACAGTGACTTTATATGCATTTTCTTATAATAGTTTTTCTTGTTACCAGGAGGCAGTAAGCGAGCTACTCGACTCACGGTAGCTACTGCAATTGGTATATGGATACTGGCGGCCGCTCTCGCCACGCCTGCTTACATCGGCTCGTACCTTAGAGCCTTTGTCGTCAATCCTACTAAACAGGTAAGAACTTCTTTTTGTTAAGTTATTTTCATTAAATTTCTATAAGTTTTTTTAATATGGCAATATTATTTTGTTTTAGAACTATGGATTTGTTCTAGTTATTAAAGTAATATCTGGTAAAGTCTGTAATCCTATAGGAGTCTCAATGACGTCTGCAATGTCTCGGTTCTCTCTGTTTACACTGCTAAGCAGGAAAAAGCATAAAGCTAAATAAAATATTGAACGTAATTTTACAAATTCACGTTCAATATTTTATTAAACATATTTTTAGAAAACGTATAAAAATTTGAACGCAGCGGTATTCGAACCCGTGCCTCTTGGAAACATCCCGTCTAGAAATATGTTTTTCAATTTCCTAAGTGTATGATAAACACTTTAAAAAATGTTAAAAATACATAATTTTGTAATAAAACAAAAAATAATTATCTATATAAGAAATAAAACTTATGAACTTTGCTTTTGCTGAAATTTTGCTTTCACATTTATACTTTTGGACAATATTTACAAGCTTATTTGTACTATGCCATTTTTACATTGTGTTATTAATTTATGTTTTATATAGTAGAGAGGCCGTCCTGGCAATCGGACAGCGCCTGACTGTTATCGTAATTGATTGTGGGTTCAATTCCCACACGAGGAAATGAATCTATTAAAATTATTTTAATTTATTCGCTCTAATAAACAAGACAAAGCGCGGCGTTGTAAATAAAATAGAATAATTTCTATTATAGACGCTATCTTCCCTCAGTATGATAGCCATCTGAGGCGATGGTTATGTTTTAAATGCACTCCACACGCAATGTCACGAAAATTAAAATAAACTTCACTCCAAATTTAACTAAATTTAAACAATATGCAACAGAGAAACCAGTGGTTAGTTCTTCGTATATACTGCCTGTCTAAGTCTAGAGCAAATATTTTTAAAGTGTTATTCGCACACTTAGGAAACTGAAAAAGTTGAAACGGTTTTCTTTTCAACAGTTCAAATAGCGCTGCTTTCAAATTTTTATACGTTTTCTAAATATTACTCTAACGTCTCCTAATTGGACCTATTGGTCGATTATCGAGACCGATTCCGGTGGAGTGCCGGAAGTTGGTACTTGGTCTCTGTGAAAATGCAAGCCCTACGTGGTTGTTTGCGAGGGTGTCATCGATTGCAAGGGGACTCAAACCTCGACTTGCGATCGTCGGGCGGAAGGGAATTCTATTTCATTAAATTTATCTAAAGTAAAATAACTAAAAACTTGTTGACGCTATAGTAGAGCAATTGAAATGATCCCTACTCGGCAAATGTTTTATGTTTAAATATCAGTCCAGTCTAATTAGACAAAGCGCAATGTTGTATTCCTCGTCGCTTAAGCGGTAAACATTATAATAAGATATATATAAGCGATAATTAAAAAAAATAAAAAGCAGTGTCTAAAAGCTAGATCTTACCTCGCGTAAATAATTGCGTATAATAATTTTTAATCCTGGCTTTAGTCTCGACAAGGACAAGTTCATGCTATGAAAATAGGGTGTGCCAATTTTTAAGCAGATTCAGAAGGCGAGAAGTGGGTAACGAGAGAGTTAAAGTTAAGCTTTTTACATAGACAGTTAAAAGTTTAGTTAGTTTGAAAAAGCTGTACAATTTGTTATAACATAGTCAATGGCAACCGTATTAAAATAAATATCGAAATAAGCACTAAAACCTTAACCTCTTAACATCAACGGTTAGGCAGCGAAAAA
>JAOYRR010000672.1:0-15000 GCA_038994665.1 Podotricha telesiphe
AAAAAAAATGACACGTGAACAAATTGTTACTGCTCTGAGGTTGAGTGCTGGACATAGTCCGTTAAAGAAATTCAATTTTCTCATGAAGAAAGTAAATTCTCCTAACTGTGAATTGTGCGGAGTGGAGGATGATATTCACCATTTCTTAGTGGAATGTGTCCGTAATGCCGGGGCCCGTCAAGACTTAATTCGTCGATATAATTTAAATTTAAGAGATGTAGGTGTTTTCCAATGTTTATTGTCTGAACCCTGTTCTGTGGTAACTAAGATGTTGTATAAATTTAAGTATAAATAGTGTTCTTAGAAGATTAAGGAAATGCTATAATTGTGTGTTTCAAGATTGTTTTAGGGAACGATGCTGGGGCTGACATTTTTGTATTATTATATAAAAAGACCCTAAATAAAAATAGATGTAAAAAAAAAAAAAAAAAATAGGTGCAAATTAATATTATTACTTTTTAGGCTGTCATATGGCAGTTGGAAGCGTCCGTTTGTCAACTGATATATCCTTATAATCAGTGAGTTACAACTCTCACGCCATGTCTCGATATAGGGAAGCGGGGTGCGTCGTGTTTCGCCACTAGTTTCTCTCTGAATACCTTCAAATAGATTTTCAACTAAATCATATTTAATGTCGAACGTCCTTTCTAATCTTTCTCAGCAAATGAAAGGGAAACTCGATGAAACAATTAAAATAAAACACCTGTTTAGATCAACATTTTTATTATTACTTTCACTTAATGTTCTAGAATGTTCGCTTTTCAACATATTATGTAGCTGTGTGTTGTATAACATGATTGCTATTATAATAACATAAGTTAGTATTCTACATATTATTTTATATATTCGTTTTAGTTACACAGCATTTTGTATAATAAATTTAAGTTAATCACAAATAATGTCATCGAAGACAAATAATTTAAGAAAAACAGTCAAAGGGATATATCGATAGAAATGAATAAGTACATTACAAATTTCATATTTTCATGTTTAAATTAGAACTATCAATATAAATGTGGTTTATACATACAGAACTACCTCGCTATGACATACAAATCTTAAGCGCTGATTCGCTATTCTATTAAGGTTATCTTTTTATATTGTACTACGCAAACCACGGATGGTTAGGTTTGCGACAAGAAGAAAAGTTTTTCTACCTACATACGTTGCGCTCGCGACGTGTCGCCATGTCGTCATGACGTCACCGGGGTCTAATAAAACGCCACGGGACTCGGAGCTTTACACAGTTCTGACTTAGACCGGCAATGGTCATGATCGGCTAAGCTGGGCCTCACTCGAGTAGTCAAGGGTTTCACCTGGCTGGGTTGATCGCCCAGGCAGCACATCGCTCCTCCCCCCTGAACTCCCAAACCAACCCTTATGACAAGACGAAACGTGATGCTGTTAAGAGGCCCCTCACAGCTGTGAGTGGCGATGACTTCCACGAGAGGAAGCTATGCCCTGGAATCATGTACATGTAGGTAGGCCTACACACAGACGTAAACATACACGATACACACACACCGTCCCCGCCGGTGGAGACGAGGTCCCAGCTTTACTGCAGCCCAAGCGCGCCTAGGCGCGAGAGGGCGCAAAACCTAATATTCCAAAAGGGCATCAAACGCTCTGTCTCACAGGAGACGCCCTTGCCACTTCGTGATCTCATTAGCTGGCACCTCCCAAGGTGGTCAAGCCAAGGTCAGAGCTCGTCTAGCTCGGCCTCCCACAAAGCCCGCGTGACGCTGTAGAGGCCACTATGGCCAACAGCAACTCAACAATCGAAAAAAAAAAACTACTCCAATCCAAGACCGCCCTTTACAAGACGTACGTCAGATCCCGTCTGACGTACGCCACACCGGCCTGGTACGCACTAACTAGCACCACATCGAGAAAAGCCATGCAACGCATACAAAACATCGCTCTACGCCGCGTCACCCGGGCTCCTCGCTTCGTGAGGAACGCGACTTTACATAGCGACCTTCGGATCGAGAGCCTGGAGGACATCATCAGCCGCCACGCAGCGTCTGCATTCGCCCGCGCAGACGCCTCGAACTTCCCGCACATCAGGGACATCGCGCCCTGGCACGCTCGCCCGCCCGACTTCAAAGCTCTACCCAGGGACATCCTGCTACCCTTCCCCACTGACTCCGATTGAGCGGCTGCCCGGTCGCTGATCGCCTAAGCTGGGCTTCCCTCGTGTAGACGAGGGTCTCATCCGGCTGGGTTGATCGCCCAGGCAGCACATCGCTTCTGGGCGATAAACGATCGAGGCCGGAGGCCGACCGAAGCCACCACCGCTGACGTTTCATAACATGAAAGGAAGAGACGGGGTGTCGCGGGAACGATCGCGGTCGCGATCCCACCCCCGGCCCATCCAAGCCGAAGAAGACGACCAACCCATGGAGTCACCACCGACACCCTCGGTCCTGGTCATGGCCGAAGGGCTGTCCCCGCGCGCGGCACTGCGCGCGGACATGGCGATCATGGCTGAAATACAGCAGCGCGGCATTCTATCGCGCAGCCTGCCCGATTACATCTCGCAATTCCTGCGCAATAGATGCTGCGAGCTGGGCGAGGATGAGGCCGGCCCAGCCGCCGCCAACCCGCGAACGCCGACACCATCGCAGACGGGAACAACCACGACTCGGCGACCTAGAGCGCGACGCCACACAGACCTCCATCCCAGCTCCAGCCGTTTCGATTGCCGGGGGGCCCATCCCGCCCCCCGCTGCGAATTTGACAAATCCCTCTTCGGCACCCAGCAGGGCATCCGACACACCACAGACCTTCGCCGGCGCGATTGGGTCACCAGGGCCTACCAGCGCGACGCCTAGTGCAGTACCAGCACCAGCACCTACACCGAAACCCAGATTCCCGCCTTTGATTGCTGAGAACTTACCGAACTGGGCAGTCCATTTCAAGAAGATCAGGGACGAGTTGGGTCATGCGCCCAATTCGCGCCCCTTTGGTAAGGGAGTGAGATTTTTACCCAGCTCCGAGTCGGAGTACCGCACCATTCAACGATACTTAACAACATTAGAGAAGTCGTAGAACATCTCTTGGTTCTCGTACGCTCTTCCATCAGAGAAGAGCGTCAAGATCGCTATCAGGGGCCTCCCGGTGTCTACAGCCCCTGAAGATATCATAGAAGCCCTCACAGAGCTGGGGTACCAGCCCGATCATGGCCAAGAAGGGTAGGCCTGGATGTATCTTTTTGGCCATACCAACAAATTCCAAGGACCTTACGCCTGGCATATACAACATCAACGAGCTAATGTATATGCCGGGCATCAAGATCGAATCGTGGAAGGGGCGAAGAGGGCCTGCGCAATGTCACTGCTGCCAGGCCTTCCGCCATTCTAGCCATGGTTGCCACATAAGACAAGCCTGTGTCCGCTGCGGCGAACCACACTTCGCCCGCGACTGCCCTCGACCATTGGAAGAGCCAGCAACGTGTGCAAACTGTGGAAGGGCACACCCCGCTAACCACGTAGCCTGCCCGCAATTCAAGCGCGAATTGCGAAACAAGACCGCCGGGACTGCGCCTCTCACTAGGGCCACCAAGACACCACCTGCACCCTGCGCGGCTTCCAGAAGCGAGGTGCCTGCAGAAGTCCAGGCTGCCTCCCTTATAGCGCCAGCCAACCCGCCCACGGAGAGAGGCTCCAAAATAAGACAGAAGAGGAGAGGCAAGGAAGGCAAGGGGAGCTAGCCGCAGGCCAGTGCCGATCCACCCCTACCTTCTCCTGCCGAAACCCATGCAGCTACCAGACAGACTATCAGCTCAAGTGCTCCCGTTGTTCCGCCGGGGAGCAAGAATATGGCCGTGGACAGAGCCATCGACACCCTCAAGGAGGTACTCACTGCACTGAGGGAAGGTCGAGACCCCGTTCAGGCCGTGTTTAACTGAATTCTCACTCTCCTCCGTAGTGGGTGAACTGAGAATGATATACTGGAACGCTGCGGGCCTGGTAAGTCGATTCCACTTCCTCAGGCTTCTTCTCCGCGAGCTGAACGTTGACATAGCTCTCGTCAACGACTCACTTCAGATCCGGAGACCCTGCCCATATCTCGGGGTACCACATCCTGCGCCTCTAGGACGACACCTCAGCTGTGAGAAGGGGAATTCTCATAGCAGTTCGCTCTCTGCCCACCAGCCGCTACCAATGACGAACACGCAATCCTTCCAGTCACTCGGTGTGGAGGCGGGTGACTGGAATGCCAAGCATACGGCCTGGGGCTATCACTCCCTACCGGCCGTCGACTGCTTGCGGAACCCTACAGCGTTCCAGCGAGGGACAACTGGGTCGCGGACAACACCGGGGTGGTGGCTATTATCACCCAGGTAGCTGCGGGCTCCCAGCCATTCTCAAGAGTCGAGAAGGGTTCGGGATGCGTCGCGGCACTTGTCGGCGATCTAGTTGTGGTCGGCGTCTACTTTTCCCCCAATCGAACTCTGGCAGAGTTCGAGGAGTTTCTGATCCGTTTGGGGGAAATGGTGGACCGCCATCGTCCGGCGGAGGTGTTGGTCGCAGGTGACCTGAACGCCAAGTCGGACATGTGGGGTTCCGCAACGACGAGTGCGCGTGGTGCGACACTCTCTGAGTGGATAGTTGCCTCCGGGTTGTCTGTCCTCAATCGAGGGACGACCCAGACGTGCGTGCGAAGGCTGGGGGGGGTCCATCGTGGACGTCTCGTTCGCGACCCCGGCCCTAGCGTGTATCGTACGGAGTTGGCGAGTGCTGGATGATGTAGAGACTCTCTCGGACCACCTTTACATCAGATTTGAGATCTCTACACATCCGGCGGTGCCGCCGGCTCCTGGTCCTACCTCGCGAGAGGGCGGACCGCGGTGGCAACTATGGCGTCTCGACGAGGGGCTGTTGGAGGAGGCTGCGATAGTGCAGTCCTGGCTGCCTCAGGGCGCGGCGTCCGTGGCAGACGTCGCTGACTGGGTGCAGGGGGCTATGACGCGTGTCTGCGACGCGTCTATGCCCCGCTCCAGGTGTCGCCCTCAAAGGCGACAAGTGTACTGGTGGTCGGTGGAGATCGCTCAATTGCGCAACATCTGCATTGAGGCGAGACGCCAGTACACGCACTATCGCAGGCGGGTGCACCGGCAGGCGGAGGAGGAGGACCGGCTGTACCGAGCCTACGTCGAGGCGAAGACGGCGCTGCAGGAGGAAATCGGTCGTGCGAAGGGCGAATCGTACGACCGAATGCTTGCGGGAATCGACCGGGACCCGTACGGGACCCCGTACCGCATGGTGCGGGGTAAGCTCCGTGCGTGGACTCCCCCCGTGACGCAGCAACTCCAACCGGACTTTCTCCGAGGAGTGCTGTCGTCACTATTCCCGCAGCAGCGGGCCAACTTTCCACCACCGTCCATGGCCCGCCCTGCAGCGTCAGGGGAAGAGGAGGCAGAGAGTGTCGCACCACCGGTAGAGGAGGAAGAGCTCGAAGTGGCAGTTCGCCGATCTCGCGGCAAGAGCACCGCCCCGGGCCTGGACGGCGTTCCCGGCCGGGCGCTAACTCTGGCCCTCGACATCTTGGGGCCCAGAGTGAGAGGACTATTTACTGCCTGTCTGGCTCAAGCCATAATTCCACAGCGGTGCAAGACAGGCAGATTAGTCCTCATTCGTAAGGAGAGACGTCCGGCGGATTAAGCCCCCGCCTGTAGGCCAATCGTGCTCCTGAGCGAGATCGCCAAGCTCTTCGAGCGCGTAGTAGCAGGGAGGCTACTGGAGCACCTGGAGGGGACAGGTCCGGATCTCTCGGACCTACAGTATGGCTTCCGCAGGGACAGGGGCGTCCAATACGAGGGTGTCATCGGCGTAACAGAAGACCCCGACTCCTCTCAGGGTGCTGCCCCGCAGCACCCAGTCGTACCCGATGTTCCACAGGAGTGGACCCAGACCCAGAACCCAGAAGCTGAGAGGAGTCGGGGTCTTCTGTTACGCTGATGACACCCTCGTATTGGCGCAGCAGAGGACCTTTCAGGAGGCGGCGGTTCTCGCCACGGCCGGAGTGGCCGATGTCGTCAGGCGCATCCGGCGCCTCGGGTTGCAGGTTGCCCTGAACAAGTCTGAGGCAATCTACTTCCATGCTCCGCGGATGCCCTTCCGATGCCCATATCATCGTCGGCGGCGTCCGTATTGACGTCGCCCGGAGCATGAAGTACCTTGGACTTGTTCTGGACGGTCGGTGGAGTTTCCGGGGCCACTTTACCATCCTGGCCGGCTGTACACCGGAGTGGTCAGGTCGATGGCCCTCTACGGTGCCCCCGTATGGGCGGACGCCTTGAACAGGCAAAATGTCACCGTGCTGCGACGCGCGCAGAGGGTGATAAGCGGGTACCGTACCATCTCCGGTGAAGTGGCGTGTGTGCTGGCTGGAGTCCTGCCGTGTGATCTGGATGCCATTGCTCTGGCGTCGGTCTATTGCCGGCGTCAGAACTTGGTGGCCGGGGACCCGGCTGAGAAGGAGCGGGTAGCCGCATTAGAGGCGTGGGAATCCCGGGTGACAACTCCATCTGCCGGCCGGTTGACGATCGAGGCAGTTCGTCCGGTGTTCCGCCAATGGTTAGCGCGGCGTCACGGCGTCCTAACCTTCCGCACCACGCAGGTACTCTCGGGGGTTGCTGCCACCACTGCGCCGACTGTCTCAAAGAGAGGGCCCAGCACACGCTGGAGGTGTGCCCAGCCTGGGCGTCTCAACGCCGCGCTTTGCGCGGTGTCATAGCGCGCGACATCTCCCTGCCGGCCGTGTTCAAGGCCATGGTGGGTAGCGAGGAGTCGTGGGACGCGGTCGGATCCTTCTGCGAGGCAGTGGTGCTCGAGAAGGAAGCGGCGGAGCGCGCGAGGGAGGCCTCTTCCGACCTCGCCATCCGTCGCAAACGACCGGGTCGCCGGAGGGCGGCACACGACCGCCGCCTTCCGCCCTAATCGGCCAGAGGGCGGTCAGCTTGGGGAAGCTGATCGCCTACTCACCTGGCCCGAGTAGGCGCGCGCTGGATGCTCCCGCGCGCTACTCCGAGCAGGCCGTCGGGGGTGATTTCCACCACCCTCGACTCCGCGACGTGCCTAGCAGGCTCCCGCCGCCAGGGTCATGGAAGATTGTAGTTCCCGTGGCCCTGGCCAGTGGCGGTGGAGGAGGAGCACCGTGAGGTTTTAGTGGGTAAGCGGCCGGCCTAACATCTACCGGTCCGGAGTCTCACATAACCACGTCCGACTCCCCAATCGGGCTGGAATCCGTAAAGGATTTCCTCACGAAAAGAAAAAAAATTGATTCCTATGGTCTGACGTGGCTAGTTACCATATGAATAAAGGAACCCTTGATTCGCTTATTATACAAGTATTGACCAATAAAATAAAAGGCCACCTTAGCAAAAATATTAGCAATAAAAAAAATCAAGATACAGAACAGCTCATGAAGACTGACATGACTTGATTGTCAGGGACAGTCAAGTCATGTCAGTCAAGTCAGTCAAGCTATAAAAGAATAGCAATAATTGAGAAGTCAATAATGCTACAGTGCTGATAAAGAATTTGATTTGAACATAATGTTTGGTTTTTGGGTATTATTTCAACCTTAGCCCTATTCCAATAACTTTAATAAATACAGAGTAGGATGTTGCAAAATGGAACTTTCGCATAGAAATACGTGCCCATTAATAACTAAACTAAATCGCATATAAGTAAATATATATTCAAAATATACATTTTCAACAACAACAAAAGATGCTACACATATCAACAAAAAATAGCAGATAAACATTGCTTCTCAAATGTTGATTAAATTTTCTATATATGATTTCGCCAACAGCGACGGAGAAATTAGATATATGTAGGTCTATTAGATTTCTTAATTCTCAAACCAGTATGAAAGGCGTCTAAATATTATAGGTGCAAAAAATAATAAACTTTGCAAAAATAAAAACTTTAAATACATATTTCATTTACATAATAACAATGTAAAATTATTTTATAAAATACACCGTATATGGCCAGTTAAAATTTTCAATTTAACATACTTGATTTTACCAAAGGGGAAATAAAAAGGTAGGAGGTTGGTTGCTTTTAATAAAAGCCAATCAGTCGACCGCCGGAAGCGACGCCGTTCGTCCGGAAATAAAGCATGTCTGTGCCCTCCGGAACACAAGACCCTGTGGATAAAAGTACCAATAAACATTGGATATTGCCGGACATTTGGTCAATAATAATATCTGGTATATTTTGTTAAAATATGAAACTGTTTGAAATTATCTGAGACACATAAAAAAAATCATAATTTTCGCTAAATTCAGTAGTTGATGGCAATTATTTTAAGTTATTACAAGCAATATTATCATTAGATCAAGACAATCCTTGTCTAATAAAGTAACAGAATATACGAAAGTGTATTGAAAATATCAAAAGCAAAATAAAAATTTTTAAAATCCCTACCCCTTTGGTCCATTTCTCAACAGTATTATTTCAGCGGTGGCGAAAATTGTACCCTCACGGGGACGAAATATAGTCATACTTGAAGTGAAAAATATTTTTCATAATATATTGAATCAATAAATGTTCCAGAGTTTGTGAAAATTTTATAGATAGATGCACCAGACGGTGGGTGTAGTTTTTGAAAGTCAAGTCCCGTCAAGTCAAGGTGGTGCTTGATTTGTGGCTTAATAATATCAACAACTTTAAATCGTTATTATATATACTAAATCGTTGGTTAATATAAAAAAATGAAAAAAAAACACATAAAACCTGTTTTTTTTAATTAATGTAAATATTTGAATACGTATTCAACTTGTTTCAAATTTTTCGATTCATGTTTTTTTTTCAATTTTGACAATACCTCTGTAATACTGCGTCTGGTTGTCGCTTCGGTGAATTTCGATTATTAGCAAGTCTTTGGTGATACTCGCAAGGCTGAGACGAATCGATTAATATAGAATATCACAAAAACCAGTACACATACATAAATAAACTGATAAAGACATTGCCCTCCTTTGCATCCCGCAGTCGGGTAAAACTGACAAAAAGAAAATTATAAAGAAGTGACACTATCATTTCTTTACCTAATTTCGTTACCAAACTATAATATATATTATATTACAGATCTAAAACCACTGCCTGTCTGTATCCTCGATCCGTGTCACGTTTAAGTCTCAACTTGCAATACTAGGTTGTCAGAAGCATATAGGAGCTTTCCACCCCATATGCACCCCACCCCCTTGGACTATTCTATCTCCCTTCAACGCGGGCTAAAACCTGACTTATGTCTCTGTCAAAATACACCTATAGCCTTTTCACTTGAGCGCCTAAAATTCACTGTTGAATGAGCGAATGCACTGCTTGTGCGTCATTCTTTTATTTTATGTTTTTTCTAACTGTACGCAATTATAAAATTTATTTCGATTTACTCATTAGATTGTTATATTTAAAATAGAAACTCCGGGCTCTCTCCGGCCTAACAGAGTAACCAAAGAAAACCTAGGCCAACACACTCCGTTCTCCACTTTCTACCCGAAATAGAAACATTGCGTGCTGAATGGCGGCACTCAATGTACCTACTGGTGAGATAAAGTGTTTAATATTTTATCTGTGGAAATGTAAAATGAAATAAGACAAAGTTTTAAATATTATCTGTGGGAATCGAACAATCGCCACGATAGCCTTTATGTCAGCTTTTTCAGCTAAGCAGGGTTAATCAGAAAGAACCCAGTGTCAAGACACTACGTTTTCTACTTTCCGCCCGAAACCGAGACATTGCGTGTTGGGTGGCGAACCTCAGCCACGATGACCTCTTCGTTTGTTTTCAATGATTAGTTTTCAAGTTATTTTCGTAACTTAATTAACCTTTTTTTTATGATACATTAGTTTCTTACTCTTTATTCAATTCTTTGTTGCAACTTGATTTGTATTACGAGTGTAGGATTGCACAAGTACAGAGAGAGAGAGAGAGAGAGAGAGAGAGGGAGAGAGTATGATAAACTTAAAGCCACTCTATATAAGGTCACTCTTTATCCAAAACATTTGTGATGAGGCCATCATAATTACGTAAGAGGTTTTACATGATACCTCCTCATTGCCTGAATTTGATAAGCTGAAGCAGGCTAGATATACTGAAAGAAGAGACGAGCGAATAATCATATTTTCAATTACTCATACCGTTACATGAATCTTCTGAGCATTCATGGTGGCCTAGTAGCTTATATTTTGGTTTAAACGTGATTTGCAAGAACCAACCAGTCTAGGAGGTCTGCTCTATGCGGGATTCCCATCACCCTACACAGTTATCAATTTTTATTTCAGGGAGCCCAACACTTCTGCGACGCTGAACACCTAGGCAAGTGAAGAATATCCTTCATCAGAACCAGCTGACAGTTCCCCGCTAGCGTCGTGGCAAGATAAATAAGCCGCTCACAGTGGTGAGGCAACCAGCACTACTTCCATACCTGAAGGGAGTTACAGACAGGATTGGCAAAGGAGAAGTCGTCGGTTGGAAACTTTCTACCACCTGGAACCCCCAATACTGAAAACTTTGAACTCAATTTAAACTCTATTTATTTATATTCGTTCTACAATTGACTTTACGCATGTAAAAGCGGGTCGCTAGTATATAACTATATAACTTGAACGGCTCATGAATGGTGCTGCTTCTAATAAATATATATAAGTCAGTCAAGTTTGAATAGTATAATTCATAACATACAATTTAATAAATACATTATATTGTAGTCTTGATTCAAATAAGTTAGAGAAAATTTAAAATGAGAGAATTCAAAATGTATATGTTGGATTTGTTTTATATTTGGTTTACGCAAATTTGATTATATTTCCGAGTTCCGTAAAAAACTCAAGTGGCTCCGATCCGCCTTCGCAGGCATACTCACATAGGTAGGTACTTGCTATATAGTCTTCTTTACTGCATTCTGTTCAATCCGACTCGACGACGGGCCACATCCCCGATCTCTCCGCTCCGAAGGTAACGTTACCTTGGAAATTCCATGTCATTCTCCGTCCTTTACTTTACCGTACCCGTCGTCTAAAGGAACGTTTTTTAACTTTTTAAGATCTCACTCTTATTGCCTTTGCACGCGTTAGGTACTACTTCTTTTTTGTTTAAATGATATATTAACGTATTTGTATATATATTTGTATGTATGTATGCAGATGTCCATGGGTGAAGTTTTATTATATGTAATATAGATTTTAACATATGATGTGTCGGTTATTTTGTACTCTGTTATTACAAGATATCCCAATTTCGCTAACATATATATTTTTATTATATTTCTGCATCTTTTCTTGTGGTGTACAATAAAGGATTATTATTAGTATGTATTCTACGACTAACATTTATCTTTTGTTCCATTAGCAGTAATAATATTATTCAAAATAATAAATTACGTGCTTCGTTTTTGCTGACTTAAGTTAATGCCTCAGACCTGAGAAGAACCGCCGCAAGCAACTCGGCGGGGCTTTTATTTATTTGTTTTTTTTTTCAAAACTATAATTTCAAAATGTATTACAATGACAATGATATCTTTGAAATAGACTGGAGTGCGTATTCATTCCCAAGGCGTGTTATCATTTAACGATTCTATCGATAATAATGTAATAATCTTTAACACACAAACATCATTTAACATGTTTTTAAAATTGTAGTATTTTAATTGTAAATTTTTATTGTATAGAGCATTTTCGGACGCGTTCTGAGATCCTATTGTAAAAGTGTACACATTGTCCCATAAAATAATTACGGGTTGATGCACTCGAGTTACAGGTGCGGTAAGTTTAAGCTTATTTCTAGTAATAATATTAAGCCTATTTCTAGTAATAATATTATGTACATCACCGACTTTGGTATAACCATTAATATTTTTTTCTTTACGAACATTACATTATCAAATATAGGTACATTGGAGACGCAACTGTCAGTATATTCTTATTTCCTTAAAATATCGCCTTAAGGATTCTTTCGGGCCTAAGTTATAGATTTAGGAAAGCGTGGTGCGTAGTGTTTTGCCACTATTAATGTCGAACGTCCTTTCTAATCTTTCTCAGCAGATGAAAGCGAACTCGATGAAACAATTAAAATAAAACACCTGTTTAGATCATCATTTTTATTATTTCTTCTACTTAATGTTCTAGAATGTACAATTTTCAACATATTATGCAGCTGTGTGTTGTAACATGATTGCTATTATAATAATATAAGTTTGTATTGTACATATTATTTTATTTATTCGTTTTAGTGACACAGTAATTTGTATAATAAATTAAAGCGAAGACAAATAATTCACAAAAACTCGTAAGAGTCTTATAAGCCTAGCTTTTAGTAATGAAAAATTACGAAAAACAGTCAGAGACTGCGATAGAAATGAATAAGTACATTACAAATAGAAAATAGAATTACTCATATTTCAAAAATGAACAAGAACAATATAATTAAGATACAATGTGTTCTTTGGGCGTAAAAAGGACAACGGAGTGACTAACTAACACTAAAGTGAGTAACTAACACTAGGTTCTCACCGACTACGTCGCTATGTCATAAAGATACCATACAAAACTTAAGCGCCGATTCGCTATTCTATAAAGGTTATCCCTATACTACGCAAACCACGGCTGATTAACAGACCGCACCACGCCAACGCGCGGTCGCCGTCAAAGAAGCTGAACTGCGGTGCGCGTGTCGTGGGTGCGTAAGGTTTTTCTAACCACATACGTTGAGCTCGCGACATGTGGCCATGACGTCATCGGGGTCTAATAAGACGCTACGGGCCTCGGAGCTTGACACGGTTCTGTCTTAGTATCGACCGGAAACGGTCATGCTAACAGTATTGCTTTGTTACACACTGGAAATTCTACACGTATAACATAGATTCAAAAATAATTAAAATGTATAGAATCACATTAGAATATAAGAAAAGGATTATGCACCTGCAAGGTGGATGTTACTCACGCAGGCGTTTACTATAGTGCGTACTCGAGGAGGAATAAATAACGGATTTCATGCAACGCCCAGGTCAACTCGATAGAGGCCGCCGAAACGGCCATAAACAACCTAACCTCGCGCATAGGCGCATTAGACGAAAGCTCGAGGGAAATCGAAGTGCGTCCCGATGGACGCTTCAAGCCCCCTCGCGACTTAAAAGCACTCATTACGCGCAAAAACGCCGCAAATAGGGGCACACGACGCATTCCCAAGCGCAGCAAACCGTAGGGACCTCTGGAGACTCCAAAGGCAGGTTCGATCCCGGTTCAAGGAGTTTAGAGGAAAATTGGGACCACCGATTATCAACGATCTCCCCATCGCATCTAGCGTTCTGGACGTTGGCGAGAACCTTCAAAAACGATACGGCCAAGGCTCCTCGATGCGTAAGAAATACCACCATATCGAGAGACTTACGCATCGAGTCGATAGAGAACCTCACCACTCGCTTCGCAGCCAATGCTTTCCTCCGCGCCGACACCTCGGACTTCGTCCACCGCGCCGCACCACACTAGACCACCAGACCGCCGAAGGTATCTCCCGAGAGACATCCTTCCCTCGACCTGATCCCCGAGCTGCTACCGCGGTCGCTGGATCGTCTAAGCTGGGCCTCCTCGAGTAATCGAGGGTCTCACCCGGCTGGGCTGATCGCCCAGGTAGCTTCAGCTCATCCTTCTGACTCCCCATCCCTCATCCCTCTCGGGATGACCTCTGTGGGATGTCATCCACAACAGGGCCGCCATGCGGCTCACGCGACCCACCCGTAGTCACGGGGTGGCGTTGGTTCCCCCACGGTCAGGTCTGCCCTGGTACCGTTTCCGCCCTGCAGGGCGAGAGCGATGACCGACGATTACACGTCCGGACGGAACGACAGCCTCTGACGATTTATCGAAAGCGGAATGCTTAGCTGACAGCCTCGAAAGGCAATGCTCGCCCTCCGAGCAACCGTGCGATCCCACTGCGTCGCCGCGGTGGACGCAACAGATGAATCGAAGCGTGGGCGCCGTTACCACCAGCAGGAGAAACCGTCCGCCCGACCTTAGTCGATGAGGTACAAAACATAATTAAAGGCCTTAAGCCTCAAAAATGTCCAGGATCAGATCGCGTTACAAACAAGATCCTAAAACTACTACCAATTCACATAATATCGATGCTCGTAGCCGTCTTCAATACACTCCTTCAAGAGTGCTCATTCCCGGACAGATGGAAAGAAGCCATCGTCATAGGTATTCACAAACCGGGAAAAACCCGAACAAACCCGTCCAGTTACCGCCCAATCAGTCTGCTAAGCACTGTGGGCAAAATCCACGAGCGTATCCTCCTCACACGACTTCAGGCCATAGTAGAGGCCAAAAACATCATCCCTCCTGAACAGTTCTACTCCACGCAGATCTGCCAGATAGACTTGTGCGTATCTTACGCGACTATTTAACAGACCGCTCCTTTCGCTTTTGCGTCGAAGGCACCCTCTCCACACGACGCCCTTTAAGAGCCGGAGTACCACAAGGCTCCATCCTATCCCAGCTTCTGTACAACTTGTACACTTACGACATCCCCAGAGCCTCGTGCACTCACCTCGCAATATTCGCTGCTGGCCGCGTCTCGGTCAACATAGCCAACCACCTACAGGTCGCTACAGACCGTCTAGGCAAATGGCTCACCAAATGGCGCATAGAGGTAAACCCTGAAAAGAGTTCCTCTGTGTACTTCCCTCTTCGTCGTACAGACGACATGCCCATAGTCTACCTGTTAGGCAAGCCCATCCCCGAGGCTAAATCCGCCAAATACTTAGGCGTTGTCCTAGATAGTAAACTCTCATTTAAAGCACACATCGACTATGTCCGCCGCAAAGCAGCCTTCGTCTTTAGCCGATTATATCCACTGATCTGTGCTAAAAGCAAAATGTCCCTTAAAAAAAAGATCCGCCTCTACACAACGTGTGTCAGGCCTATTTTTACGTACGCCTGTGTTGTGTTTGCACAAAGGCGATTGTAGGAATTGTAGGCGACG
>JAOYRR010000673.1:0-20613 GCA_038994665.1 Podotricha telesiphe
ACAAATTTTTATACGTTTTCTAAATATGTCTTTTTCAAAATAATGTTGTCTGAAATTATTAATGTAATAGAAACCAACATAGTGTTTTATATTTTTTGTTCTGTTAGTCTGTTCGTTTGTGCACGCACCCATATCTCAAAAATGACTAAACTCATTTAAATGCAGTTTTTACTATTGTATTTTGCTTGTTTTATGATTTCGGTTAGTATTTGTGTGTTTATTTTATAATATAAAGGTTACAACAATTGAAATTATAGATTTAAGTAGTTTTAAGTTTTTTTTTCAGCTTTACGCAGGCGGGTGAAAAAACGAAATAGCTATTTATAGCTGTGTAGTTTACGCAGGCGAAGCCACGAGAGGTTTGGTAGTATTATTATAAAATGGAAAACTGTATATATTAATTTGTAATCTTAGTAAATAAGTATTATCTATCTATACTATATTTAACAGTAAAAAAATTCAATAATATATTTGCGAAAAAATAATGTTTTTGCTCATTTTTCAGTTTTTCTAGGATGTGATTTCATTGTTTTACAGCTATAATATACGCGGGCGAGGCGCGAGCGGGACGCTAGTTTATATATAAAAATCTTTCGTTACTAACATTTAAGTGACTGACAGACCACGTGCAGCGAAATTTACTGGGCGTAGAAAACTAAAATAGGGCATGGAAGTTCCTTGGATAACGAAGGACATTTCTCAAAATTTATACAGGAAGTGGAAAAAACAACGTCTGACTGCAAATGCGATTGGTTATAGATACGAACCCCACCCAATGAAATTATTACAATCATTTCTTCGCTTTGGTACAAGACGTTGAGTTGCGAGACTCAACACGCAATAGTTCAAATTATGGAAACTGGAAAACAGTTTGACTTGAAACTAGGTTTTCTCTAACCACCGCTATGGGGGAAATAGTGTAAATCTGTAAAATAACAACACCTATTATGATTTTGAGATTTTAGAAGTTTTTTCTGAGGATAGGCAGAGATAACCGTGACAATCGTAGATCGAACTACTGGATGTGGAAAGGTGAAACTAGTTTCAGCTTTCCATGCCTAGGCATGTAAGTACCTAGGAGATTGTTAGGTATTTCTAATAAATCTTACGTAAATCTTAGTCAAAGCCGTACTAGAGATTAGCCGAAACAAAGAGACTGATAGACACAAAAATAGCAAAATGCATTTAGCATATATATACCATAATATTAATTTATTGACTACAATGGTTCACTATTTTGGCTTTAATGGCTTGAACATAAGATACTTACTTGATATTTTGGTCAATTCACACAATGTCTTTATAACTTGTAACCTATATGTTATTCTGATGTATAAACTATATTATTGTAAAGTTTCATTAAAATCCATAGAGTAGTTTTTACGTGAAAGAGTAACAAAAATCCTCACAAACTTTTGTGTTTATAATATTAGTAGGATCAAATTATTGTCACCCAATATTCACCGTTTAGAATTTAGATTGATTCCAGTCACATTTCTCCAGCGCTTATGATAAAAATATATTTTTGAGATTAAATGTTCACAAATTGCACAAGTAAGTAATCAAAAGTCAGTCGGAGTTGGGACAAAGAGCGCATTCGCATTATACAATATTTTGCTACTCTCTGCAAAACAAAATTAAATTTTAATCATAATGGTTGACTGCTGAGGGGACTATTCTTTTTTGAATAAACGTGTCATAATTAATGTCGGTTTAGCTTCCGTATGTTTTCAACTTTTGAATGCGTTTATAATTTTGTTTCTAAGTTTGTTTGTTGAAAATTGAATATAATTTCTCTTTATTTAAAATGTATATTTCATAATAAAAGAAACGAGGATTTAGAACAGCTTCATTCAATTTTAAACTTAATTAATTCCTAAAATATAAAGTATTTATTTTTTAACATTTTTTAAAGTGTTATTCGCACACTAAGGAAATTGAAACCCGAGCCTCTTGCGGTTTTCAAAAGGCGCGGGTTCAAATCCCGCTGCGATGAAATTTTTATACGTTTTCTAAGTATGTATTTTTCAATTTCCTAAGTGTGCGATTAACACTTTAAAAAATGTTAAATAAAAAGCTAGATGCCTTTTCCCGTACAACACGGTAGTCATAAAGAACCGGGTGTCACGACACTCCGTTCTCCACTTTCCACCCGAATTGAAACATCGCGTGTTGTGCGGCGGAACTCAAGGCCAATATAACAATACTCTTAAAAAAAATTCATATAAAAACCATCGTGCTTCAATATGAAAGTTTAACATAAAAACAAACTCTATCTACAGAATTAGCTTTTCAACTTCCCGACTTGCTTTACTTAGGACAAATTGTGACGTCACAAGTAATAATGTCTTGTCATTTACCAAAATACACGTGCAAAGTGCCTCCATTCTAGTCTTTTGGTAATTTGTCGCGGTTAACAACACTTCCGCTATGAAGCTTACGAGAGAGTGCTTAAGGACTTAACAACCAGTAATATATACTTAGATAAGTTAATAGAACTATTAATAAAGTTATAAAACTAATAGACGTCGTCGTGGCGCAGTGGGAAAATGTCTAGTGGTCAGTTCGATTCTCATTCGGGGGGATGATTTCAAGCGGAAAGTGGAGAACTGAGTGTCTTGAAGATTGGATAATTCTCTCTGCGAAACTCTGCCATGTGGGAGAAAAGTGAAGCTGCAATAAAAATAATACAGTTTTCTGTAATCAACTTAGTAGTGTAAATAATTAAGTGATATATCACTACTAGATTTTCTCTTTCTAAAGTAAAAAGTATAAAAATATTTTGGGAAAAACTGAGGAAAATTTTACTAAGAGCTTTTGACGTAGCTTTTTTAATTGAAACTGTGTAATATATTTTCAAAATTCATACACGTATAATGTGGGCGTGATAGCGACTTAAGTATTATTTTGTGTGCAACAACAAATAATTGCGGACAAAGCGGCGCTGGTGTTATGCTTTGTGCAAAAATGTTCCATTTTAAAGTCTCTTTACATACATTTATTCTTTAGTTTATTTATGAATATGCTAGTAAGACGTTTTTCTTTAATATAATATATAGTGTTTTTGTATGAAAATCCACTTGGCTCCCATGCGTTAATATAAAAAAGATAAAGTATTCAAAATGTAGTTAACATATCAATGGTAATGTGGGCAAATGGACCCCAAGGACCGGTCCATATTTATGGGTTGAGCGAAAGGCTACGGGTCAGAGGGCTCAGCTCTGCAGTGTTTCCCCTCTCCCCCCAGTTTGACAGAGAAGACCTAGTCTGTCTGTCTGTCAATGTCAATGTCTAAGGGTCTTGTTCCATAATATATGTATGAAATTTAAAAAATATTCATTAATAATATAGTTTCTTACTTCTTTAAATTAGTTAGTTTCTTTCTTCCTTAAATTACTTACAATGAAAATTATACGGTCTAAGTCATCGTTGGATAAAATAGGGTTGCAAATTTTCTTACATTGACAAAATTCTTACATTAATAAAAAAATATTTTTGTTGTTCTTGTAAACTGCCATCATTCGATGGCGACTAAAATCAGTTTGACTGGATTTATTGTTGTCGTTTGAGTTTTGGAGGCCATCGTCTCAACTTAACCAATGGTATTTAGCCTCAAATAATGTGCTTCCGTTTTAGGCGTGCCACAGCTGGGTTCTCGAGCAATTTACTAGCCAAGGGATTTGGATAGCTTGCTAGGCGTTGGACATATCGTTTTGTCTGCTATTTGTTTGCCTCCTTTATGGTGGACATGTTGATGTAGTTATCTATTTCGTCATTACGAGCAAACCAAAGTGCATCGGCAATACCATGTAAAATGTCGTTTTATGCTCTTTGCAAATACATTATGTTGCTATCGCTGGAAACTCCCCACAATTGAAGGTTCCATAGGTTCAGGTAGGCTCAAGCCTACCGGCCTATAAAAGCAATTTATTGTCTAGAGAAAGAATTAAGTTTAATCCCATCAGTCAGTGCAGATTTTTGTACTTAAGGTTCACTTCAGAGCGTTTGTGCTTTATATGTCTTACAAGTGAGGCGCTGATCCAAGTGGAAACCTAGGTATTGATACACTCACAATGTGGCAAGATATAGTTGAACAGGTGGAAATTCCTCTTCACAAATTCCTCTTCACAAACTAAAGGTGATATGGTTTGATTTCTGGGCGCTGATTATTTTTTCTCTTTCACGTTTTTTTATCACATATCGGGGTGCGCAGAGAGAAACACTGTAAAGATTTTTTTGAACTTTCCACCCGAAATCGAGACAATGCGTGTGGAATGACGCCGCCGCTCAACGACTCAACGCCGAGCTTTGACTTAAGTACCAGAACGAAGATTTCAAAATAATTGAAATGTAATATTTTCCCCGAGCAGAAATCCATTCTGCATTATCTTAGAACGTACAACCAATCGCGTTTACAATTAAACGTGCACCATTGCACCACATTGCCCCACAATGGCCTCACTACAGGAAATAAATATTAAAATACCAAAATAACTAAATATTATACAACTACTTATTTAAAAATTAAGTACAAATTTATTATATACATAGGGAACCAAGTGCTACTTAGTGACACTTTGTTCTACGTTCTCCGTCCATTTGAAAACATTCCCTGTCGAATGGAAAATTATAAAAAAAAAATGAAAAACTAAACTGTAATATAAAACACTAGACTGGAAATCAAACCAATTGAACCTTCAATCTTCTCGTATATAGTTCGATAATGTCATTACAACACGATGGCGATATTTTATATATATAAAAAAAAAACTATTGCACAAATATTTTTTAATAAATTCCAGGCAAAGCCAAGCGAATCTGTAGTATGTATAAAACAGTAAACTGACCTCTAAATATAATATGTAAAAGCATGTTATTCTTCAAAAATTTAATACAACACATGCGACTTACGAATATCTTGTATTATATTATGTCAGAATGAAATGAAATGTTCTATCTAAAATGAAATTTCACCTCGAGGCGATGCATTTATTTGTGAAATTGACATTTTGTTATATCTTTTTGTATCAGTTGAGGTATCTATGGATAGCAACGACTATAGGTATATATTTTACAAAAAACAGTTTCAAGCTTATATTTATTAACATTTTTAAGAAAATTGAAAAATACATATTTAGAAAAGGTGTACAAATTTGAACGCACCGGGATTAGAACCCGCGCCTTTTGAAAACCGTTCAACGTTCAACGGTTTTCAAGAGGCGCAACTTCAAATCCCGCTGCGTTAAAATTTTTATACGTTTTCCAAACATGACGTTTTCAGTTTCAACCATATCATCGCATACCAAGGTAGATAACTAAAATTCAATTTTAGGAAATTCAAAAACATATTTTTGCAGGATATGAACCCGCGCCTCCTGGAAACCGTCTAAGCGCTTCTGGCCGCTAAGACATGCGTTCAAATTTTTATACGCTTTTTAAAAATAAATTACATACTGTCAAGACACTCGGTTTAGCGTTTTCGCACAATTTTAAGATATTGCGTGTAAGCTGCACTTTAAATGAAAAAATATTAAGTATGATCAACTATCCAAATGAGGAACAGACCATTATGTACAGTCTCACTCTGCCACGAGGGCTTATAAAATTCTTTAAACACTGAATTTAGACAACAACTTGAAAGAAAATTTAGAATGAAGTGTATTTTACGGTTTAAGGTCCTCTGTATCCTGCTAATATGAAAATGAAAATAATACTAGCGACCCTTTTGCGGCTTTGCCCGCGTGATTTATAGCTGTTTCGTATTTTCAGCGTAAAAATATCATAACATATTCCTTTTCGTAAAACAATGAAATCCCAAGAAAAAAAATTTTCAAGTATAGTAATTAGTTCATCAAAGACCCTCAAAGTATATTTATATAAAGTTTCATCACAATCGGTTCAGCAGTTTGGCCACGATGACGTCACAGAGAGACAGATAGATGATGTAAAAGTGGGGAAACCAAGAAGCCGCGCACAATGGAGAGACAAGCAACACTACTACCATGTGTGAAGGGAGTTACAGACAGGATTGGCAATAGCTTAAGGAAAGCTTCAGTAAAAACTATAAAATGAGCCAGTTCTTGAGACCAGTGAAAAGTAACATTCCTTAGCAGTGTGCTGGTATATACAAACTAGATTGTCACTGTGGCTTATCTTACATTGGTCAAATAAAGAGGAGCATCGGTATAAGGGTGAACGAACACATCTCTGATATCAAGAATGGGAGTGTATCGGAGTCAGCTGTGTGTGAGCATACAACGGATAAAACCAACCATTACGTCAGGTTTGATAAACCTCATATTCTTGCTAGTGAAAACAGATATATCCCAAGGACGATCCGCGAGGCTATAGAAATACAAAAACACCCTAATTTCAATGAGAAGACGGTTGGAAAACTTTCTACCACCTGGGGCCCAATACTGAAAACTTTGAAGTCTCAATCCGATCACACCAGAGAGCAAGATACAGTCAGCTCATTTTGCAAGACTCCAGGGCAGTACGCGAGGCAACTAAGAAATCGTTGGTGGTAGTTTGAGATAATAATTGTATCAAATGACAGTCAAGTGCTACCTCAGTCTACCTGTGACCACGGACTACTGTAAAGTGTTCGAAACGTCGGGTTTCTAAAATGTATTTGTGAATATCAAAATTATACACATGATTAATCCGGTTAAAATAGTTTCATTTCAAAATGTGTGTAATAATCGTGAAAATCAAAGAACTGATTAGATAAAGTTACTTTTGCATTCCATACACTTATAATTTTTAGTAATGGCCTCCCCTAATTAGTGTCGAATACAAAAACTTTTACATATATGGAAAATCCGTAGAAATAAAACATTTAATCAAAAGTTACAATTGACTTTTCTGTTTATAGATTTTTAACGAGCCCTTTCATTAGGCGTAGGTAAGTACGTAAAGAAACAAAGCTTTTATTTAAAAACACCTTCAAGGAAAACAAAGTTAGCTAAATATAAAAGTTAAATAGTTAAGTTACGTTGAATTAATATTGTTTATAATTAGAGGAAAATAAATGTATTTGATCCAGACAAAAAAGAAAAGGTATGTGATAGAAATACTCTAGTCTTTCTATCACAAATAAAAGTTTCTCCGCCGCTGCGGCTGACTTTTTTGTATCATAATGTTAGCGTTGACATAACAATCGATCAAAAAAAATTGGACTGAAGATCGAGAAGTGACTAGCGTGCGGAACCCCTTAATAAACAATATCATATCATATAACAATCATAGTTATATTATAATAAATAATGTCAAATGTCTAGACTTTTAATCAACCAACATGCAGTAATATGAGAGCCTAGCCATAAGTCATTCCATTTTCCACCTAATGTCAATTTTAAAGCCAATGCTTGCTAGGTGCATTTTTAACACATTTCAAGGAAACTCTAATATTTTAAATATAAACTTTTGCCAAATGAGATTCGAATCCTCTCTCGTCGTCTGTATTATTTTTGATTGGGTGGAATTTGAGTGGCAATCTACTGGATGGACGTGGAGAATAGAGTGTCTTGCTCTTACTACTAGATCATCTCTGTACAGATAGCGATCAATTATATTTTTATTATTATATATATATATATATATATATATATATATATATATATATATATAGATATAGTAACATATATATAAACCAAGCAATTTTTCAGAGTACACGTAAAAATTTACATACCACATAAATAAATAGCCCAAACTCGTTCATAGTATGCTAATCCGGTTCAAGACCAGCCAAAAAGATCACTTAAATAATGTCCTAAACGTGCATCTGCCTACGTTTAGAATGGCACGACGCCAATTGTATCAACAGGTCAGCGGAACTTTTATTATGATATCAACCTGTGTTTTGTTACAAATACTCTGAAATAAATACAGTACATATGTTTTTGTAACATTTTTTAAAGCGTTATTCGCACACTTAGGAAATTGAAATAGATATATTTAGAAAACGTATAAAACTTTGAACGCAGTGGGATTTGAACCCGCGCCTCTTGAACGGCTCTCAAGGGGCGCGGGTTCAAGTCCCACTGCGTTAAAATTTTGTTACGTTTTCTTAATATGTCTATAAATACACATTTTGATATGAACCTATTTTCTTTCCGTATCCTATTTTAGTCTTTGGACAGAGGCAGAGAGAACCTGTGGCCACGGAGTATTTTAAAGTGGTTGAAATGTCCGGTATTCTAAACTGTATTTTCGAATACCTTCCATGTCCCACACAACTATGATGGCCTACCAGCTGCAGTGTTTCCAGGTCGATACGACATGGGTACCTTCAAAAGCCGCTTCTATTTCCACCTTAAAGGTCGGCAATATCCCTGTAGCTCTTCTGGTGTTACACGGAGTCGTGGGCGGCGGTGATCACTTAATAATCCGAACGCTCGTTTGCCTTATCTATAGTATAAAAATAAAAAATAAAATACCGAAAATATACTCAATTATGTTTCCGGTTAAAATAATTTCAAAGAAATTAATGACAGATAACCATATCAACTATAGCTATATTGCAATAGATTATTGATAGTTTGTGGCAATTGTTGAGTATATTTGAAATAAGTTACCTGTAATTTAGTTTGTGTGATCTATAAAGTATTTGTGTTGAATATTCCACGTAAAATCTACTAAAATTCTCGTAGATTCTGGTAAAAAATCATTTAGTGTTCCCTTTTACTCTCAAACTTTACAGTAACTGTAAAATTGATTAACAAGCATTGTTATACCGTTATTATAATAACTAACGGCATTATCACAGTTTTTATAGCTTCAGTCTTATAAAGACAGGATAGACAAAAATAACCTAGTATCAGGACCCAGTTTCTTTGAAGGAATCGTCAAATTGTGTGTCGGTTTCTTTAGTCATCACATAGCAAAATTTAAAACCGATTTTGTTTAGCGACGTACCAAAGCGGGGAAATGAAAACATTATAATCAGTCTCTGAGTGGTAATCGAACCCATAACCAATCACGTTTACAAGTCATATTTAGAAACGTATTTGAACGCGGATTTGAATGTTCCTCTTGAAAAACCGTTCAACCATTCTTGAACGGTTTTCAAGAGGCACGGGTTCAAATCCCACTGCGTTCAAATTTCTTTTATACGTTTTCTAAATATCATATGTATTTTTCAATTTCCTTAGTGTGTGAATAACACTTTAATAAAATGTTAAAAAATATAAGTTTACAGTCAGTCGCTGTCCCACTGCGCCACAATTACTTCTAAGTATCCAGTCTATTCCAAAGATATCATAGTCACTATTCAATCTGTAAATTATTGTATTGGAAAAAAAAATGGAACTCAGCTGAGTTTTTGCGTCGGTTCTTCTCAGGTCTCGAGGCTTGAATAAAAATATTTGACTTGTTGTTTTTATTCTTTTAAATAGCTATTATTTTATGAACTATGGTCGACAATCATTGAGAGTAAAGTATTGACATATATACATATATAATATATTACAATTTTCCGTATGCATAAGTAGATATATACCCATAGAATTGCTGAGGCTGACTTGTTGAACAACGGGCGTTCTGCCAAGTTTCTGTGGGCTTTTAAATTAATACTAAAATCCCTTGACAGCTTACCGCTATTATAGAATGGATATAGTATAATTATTACATGAGTTTCGGGAAAACAAAATATTATTAATTTCTATTATAAGTACAGGTATAAATTATAAATATGTATATATATATATATTATTAATAATAGTTGTTATATAAATATTAAATTGTATTGTAAAATTATATATGAAAGCAGCAGAGCTGCCTTCCAGCTTTCAATCCGATTGTAGCTTCCTGTAGAACTGATAATATTACATTTTTATGTGAATTGAAGAAATTCCAAAGTACTTATTTGTCTTTTCATAAAACAGTATATACTTTTTTTTTTTAATATAGCAATGTGTTAAGTTTCCTAATCTAAGTACCTAATATACTTGTGTCTATCTTTAGTTAAATAAAAACAAAACATTTGGTAATATTTTTTCAAGATCTATATAAATACAGTTTCTTCAGCACCGTTCCCATAGAAAATCTCAGCTTAGTTGATATTATACTGCAAAGCATTTACTTTAATGTGTGTGTACATAAAAGGCAGTTATAGTAGTATATTCAAGTTCGTAATGTCTCTCAGAAACACAAATTCATGTACAAATGAGTTTTTTTCCATTCGATGCCCGCTACCGTCGAATGTCTGGCGCTAATTATTAAAACCTTTATCATTTGCAGGTACTCTTAGCCTATATTAGTATATAAATACACAAACAACTGTTTTAAGGCCCATTTCCATATTTCATATAGACTGATCTTTTCATATGCATATGTTATAGTCTAATTGATTTCTTAGTTTCATTTGTATGTAGGTCAATGGAAACTGCCTATCAAGTGGAACAGTTCTTGTCAAGGGCGCATTTTCTTATAGCTTAGCTTCTTTGCTATGGTTTAGCTAGATATTAAGATATTCATCAGTTATTCCGTATCTTTTTTTTTATATGTAAAAGAAAAATGTGGAACCAATTTTGTTAAGACGGCTTTCACTTATTTCTTTTAGTTCAGCAAATCTATTAGAATAGCTTAGAATCTACATCAAATTGCACTCTTCTAAATCAATTATACCCTAAGTCCTGCCCAATGTTATATATTATTTTAGATTATAGAACCAAAAACGTTTATACGCGAATATAGCCATGAAATTGGTGGTTGGCTCAATGGTTCAGGTTCCATTTCCTAACATTTTATAGTTTACCTGGTCTTTTAGAGTTCCATATCAGTTGTGACTTAAATAAAAAAAAACATCTGGCTTAATAACTTATGGTAAGGCGCCATTCTGTAGTTACTTTTAGTTTAGTCAGTCTGTTAAAATTCCACATTTATGATGTTTCTTAAAAACATATTTTCAGTCATTTTTCTGGAAACTGAAGAAAGAAGTATAAGACCACATTTTCAGTAGAGAATATCTCAAGTTCTGCGGGAAATTGGATTTCTTTTGCTTTTCACGTTTTATCCTGCATGATAGTCAAAAGGAACTTACTGTCAAGACACTCCGTCCTCCGCTTTCCGCTCCAATTCTCAACTCAACTCAACAACAAAAGGGGAAGCTCAACGAAACGCTTTTACTTTTATTTTCATGTCTATTTCAGAAACAATTATCTATATTATTAAATATAGAAATAATGATCTATATTATTAAATATATAATAAAACCGGGTCTTAAATTATTAAAACCCAGTTGTATTGGCTTCACTTTTACCTATCAATTTAAGAAATTCTCACAACCATATTATATACGCATTTTATGCCATCTGATTTGCTTGAACCTAGTCCGGACTGAAATTAATTGATTTGTATAGTATATAATAGAATTTTAAAAGATGCAAAATGTATTAAATTAATATCTAATATGTGAATCATAGCATATTAATTAATTAAAATAGGATTTCTTCAAAATGAAAGCGCCAAGTTCATACTGATTGTACCATATTTAGTCCACATGCACATACTATAGCAGTAACGTCTTAATATAAGCACAATACTATCTAAACCATGTTGATATTATGAAATAGTTGCAGCATAACCCGCTTTAGTTTATGGAATATTACATATATCGTTCACATGACATTCCCTTTTGTAATTACTAGCTTCTGCCCGCGACATTGCATGTGATAACTTCAACTGTAATTAATCGCAAATAAACAATATCTGTTATTTTTGTTAATATAAGTTTGTCAAATCATTTGACACTGTTGAGTTTCTAAGTGAGGGATTCTATACATATATAATAGGACTAGCGACCGCTCGCGGCTTTGGCTGCGTAAACAACTATCTGGTTTTTTCGCCTTTCGTTCTCAATTAAATCACAAATTTTGCTTAAATTTATTTTTGTACTTATATTATTTATAAGTTTAACCGATTGACATAAAAGAAACATTAAATGTTATTTTCTGTTTGTCTGTGCGTTTGTGCTTGCTAACAGCTTAACCGATTTGAATGCAGTTTTGACTATTGTATGGTGATAGTGAGGTCAGACAGATAGGTGATTAGTGTTTTTTCTTTTCAATCAGTTTATAAACAAAAATGTTACAACCATTTAAATTGTAATCTTAAGCACAGTTTGTGATATAAGTAAGAACGTACGGTGGGCGAAAAAACGTAACAGCTTACGCAGCCGAAGCCGCGAGCGGGTCGCTAATTGTTGATATATAATCAGATACGTCTCTCCTACGAATATTAAAAAAAATCTAGATATTCAAAAGTCTATAGTAGAGGCCATTGTGGGACAGCGTCTATCTGTAAGCGATATTGGTTAGGGTGTGATCCCCACTCAAAGGAATTAAGGCAAAGCGCGGCGTTGAAGTCCGCCTATCAACACGCAATGTTGGGAGAAAAATGGGGAACGGAGTAGCTTGACACTAGGACTCTCTGACTACCCAGAAAGCTACTATAGTATAAAAAATAATTTCTAGAAAATAATCGCGCTCCTTACGATACGAGCCCACAACGAGTCACATATCACTTGTCAATTGACGCGTTCCGAGTGGGAACAACCGGCGACGTTCAATTTCCGTTTCAGTAAATATACAGATGTACAGTGTAGGCGCACAATAGTAAAGCTTATAAAGTTATTCGTATAATAGTATATAAAGGAAAACATATATTGAGGATTTTATTAAAATAAAAACATATATATACAAATAAATAACATTGGAGTTTCTGTTTGTAAATATTAAAAATAACTGCTTATTACTCACTTATAAAATGTACTCTCTCAACTCATAAAATTATTTTATTTTACAATTTTTGTCTGTTTGTCTGTCTGTTTGTTCCGGCTAATTTCTGGAATGGCTATTTTTATTTTAGAATTCCAATCCAATTCTGGACAGAGTCGTGGGCACAGCTATTAACTACAAATAAAAATAGCGCCACGATTTCTGCCTTGTAATACGTTCTTATATAATATAATCTGTTTTATTCAACAAAAGTATTATTTAGCGTTCTAATGCTAAAGCATTGTCATTTGTATTTTGTTAGACAGTCAAAACATTTTTTTTTTTTTCAAATTTGGTCAGAAATCAGTAAATGGAGTTTCACGATACTGGGTTCTCTCCGACTACCCTGTTATTAGAGGAAAAGCGTGAAGTTAAAAAAAATATATAATTAATCTCAAAACATCTTATATGTATGTATCTCAAAAGATATCAGGGGGTTTCCTGATTATTGTATAATTACCAATTCTTATGTGTATTATGGTAAAATACTTTAGTCATTAACCCTTAAATATCTTGGTTAATTATTCCAAGCGGACTTTAATCTTGAAGAGTTTTATTCATTAAGAACTAGTTTTGTTGTTTAAGAAACACTTAATTTAAGTTTCACGCTTTTTCCCGCAGAGCAGGTCACGCGCTTTTGCTTAAGGTAAACTGGAGAAATAAAAATATCTATCCCCAAGTGTAAATTATACACTTGGGATATGAAAATCATTTTTAGAAAACGTATACAAATTTAAACGCAGCGGGATTCGAAGCCGCGTCTCTTGGAAACCGTCAAAGAGTCACCGTGGACTTTATATTTTATAAGAACTATTATTAGTACCACGATTGACACTTTATATGTAACTTTAAACTTAAATTAAAATGTGTTACATTTATTTTATTATATTAATATTTGAAATGCATTTTTATGAAAACAATTATGTGTCTGTATTTTTAATTCATCTAAAGTTTAATTAAAATTAATCTAATTGAATACTCCTCTGTCCTCAAAGTTTTTGTAAAAAACGCATACCAACATATGATAGCATACATATTTATAATAATAATTTTGTAAATATGAACCAAATCTATATGTCATGACTGAGTCTGTAATAGTTACAGACGCAGCGGGATTTGAACCCGCGCTGCTGCGTTCAAGTTTTTATACGTTGTCTAAATATGTCTTTTTCAATTTCCTTAGTGTGCGAATAACACTTTGAAAAATGTTAAAAAAAAACTGTAATAGTTAGTGTCTCCTCATAAATTTGGTATAATAACATATCTATGCATATATATTTAAAATAATTTGAATCTGTGTAAATAATAAATAAAAAATAATAAACCAACACACTGTATATACATACAAAGTCTATCTAGGTACATATGAACTTGTACTCGTACGTGTCACTTTCAAATTTGCTCGCTTCAAGCTCGTAGTCGCCAGTGCGATTTAATTTCCGCTAAGCTACTTGTAGGCTAGCATCTAGCTAGCACACCCTTGTTTAATTGTGTACATTCTAGGGTATTGGTAGCGTGATCCCTTTACACAAGTTCCTGTTGGATGATTATGATAACTTAGTGGGGGGAACGTAGGGGGGTTTTATGGTATATTTTTTCGCGTTTCTCGCTTTATTTCTACTATACATAAGTAGCCACTTATATAGTAAGCACGTCCATTCTGGCTTAACTGCCTCAAATTCATATCTATTCTGTTTCATAAAATATATTCTCTCACTTATCTCATCTCTCATACTCATCAGTGTCAAGACACTCTGGGCTCCATTTTCCACCTGAACGCCAGACATCGCTTGTTGAGTGATGGAACTCAACGCCGCGCTTTATTATAATAATTAAAATATCATAATCAATAATTCCTCAAAATGTGGACCAATTGTGAATCCACAAACAATACCTTAACAGTTAGACGCTGTCCCAAAGCGCCACAATCTATAACAAAAAAAATATTTTTCAAAATAAAGGGATCAACATTTTTAAACAACCTGGAAAATATCACTCGGGGCAATTTCAATTAGTAGGGAATGTCAATTTTTCAATGTCACAGCCCATTTGATCGGTGTGGACTTTAAATAAAACAAAGGTTGGGGCGATGATGAGGTCATCAAAGGGCGTAATTAAATTAGGGCGAATAAAGCCGAGCTTTTGGGGATTTCGGTGGGGGCTCAACCCGAATATCCTCTCCTATATTGTAATGGCAAACGTAATGTTCTGTGTCCGCCCACAATCTTCTCAATGTTAATTATACGCCCATATCTATCATGATAAGGTTACTTTTTTTAAAGCTTTAAAGGCTTTTCGGTGATCACCAAGGTGGTGCTTTAAGAATTCTACTTCTAAATTTTTTAAGCTATTGCGTATTAAAAATTTCTGTATCAAAACTACTTAAATAAATATAAAACTTTCTTGATTGTTTATCGAATTAGTTAAGGAAACTCTCGATCAATCCTTTCTTTAAAAACATATACAAAACTGAAACTACTATTAAAAGCAAACAATATTCTTAACAAATCGATATAAGACTTAATAAAACTTTCTTACTATAGTGAATAGTAAAAATATAATTATAATATATTACTAAACCTATACAAGTGGTCATCATGTCTCCGTGGGATAGGCGTATGAATGTTGTTACCATTTGTTGTGGGTTCGAACCCTACTCCGAGGAATTATTTAAATTATTTACATTAATCCACTTTGAAAAGATATAACTAGGGGTTGAATTTCACAACTGAGCACACAATATCTCTATTTTGGTTGAAAAGCGCAGAATGGAGTGTTGACATTGGTTTCTCTCTCTGCAACTGCTTCGCGGGGAAGAGCTTGAAGGTGAAAAAAACTTCTTAAATACAAAAAATACAAATATGTTTTGTGAATCAACAAACCGACCGACAAATCGTATAAAATACAAATATTGACATCTCAAAGTTGACGTACAAATTAAAGCGATAAATCAGTCTTTCAAAAGGCAACCTTCATTAACTTTTCATTTTGATGAATTTATAAACTTTCTTATTTAGAGCTTTAGAATGAAATCTAGGACGTTTTGGGGATGAGCTGTTTCATGAATCTGTAATGTGCATTTAGAAACTAGTCAACTGACCCACAATGGAGAGTAATCAAGTATTTTTTTACTTAAATATCATTTGCCTAATGTTGACTTGTGTAGAAACTAATCAATTTTAGAAAAAATACACACTAATTATGTGTTATTATATTTCACTAACAAATGAAGATGGACAGGCTATACTCTGCGTGGAACCGAAAAGTTGAGCAAAGCTTTACTAATAAATTATAGCAATCGATTGATAATCCTAGAAACAGTCAGAGGAAATGTGGAATACAACTTAAACGATAAAAGGATGAAATAAAGCAATAGTGGCTCCTTCATAGTCTAGAACCGACAGAAACAGGAAAAAATGGAAGAGGCATATGTCAAAATTGGACAAGCTGAAACAGCTTTCTGAAAAAATAAAGAATAATGTAAATTAATGTATGCTAAATATAAAATAAAAGCTATATTATTATTATATTGCATGAAAGAAAACTGAAATATTGATAATAATTTATATATATAGATATTAGACTATCCATTGGCTGTTTCTATTGAATTTATTCATTTATTTGGCCGCGACATGTAATAGATATTATGACTCACCCACTACGTTTCCTTTATTTTATCTAAAATAGAAGTTACAAAACATATTAAATTCGAATATTCAACTATTTCACTACTACTAAAGCAAGATTTCACCTTACAACCATTCTGATCAAGACACTTCTGAGTTCATTTGTATAATAGCAGCTTTACGCAAGGGTAGGCTAAAGAAAGTTTAGTAACAAAACACTCCATTTTCCAGGTTCTAGATATTTTTTTTACATTTTTTAAAGTGTTATTCGCACACTAAGGAAATTCAAAAATACATATTTAGAAAACGTATAAAAATTTGAACGCAGCGGGATTTGAACGCAGGTTCAAATCCCAAAATCCCAAAATCTGCGTTCAAATTTGTATACGTTTTCTAAATATGTCTTTTTGAATTCTATATATTGCGTATTAATTGGCAGAAAGCGGGGAAATAAAAATAATAAAATCGTTCCTTTGACCATCGCATTTACAGTTAAATATTATTCTAATGGCTCAAAAATACAATATATATATATATATTTTTAACACTTTTTGAAGTGTTATTCCCACACTAAGGAAATTGAAAAAGACATATTTATAAAACGTATAAAATCTTGAACGGTTTTTAAAGGGGCGCGGGTTCAAATCCCACTGCGTTCAAAATTTTTATAGGTTTATAACGGTCTTTAATAATATATTAAACAATTGTTAAATACAAAGAAAACTTAAGTCCATACATAAACATAATAAGAGTGTCTCATCAAACTCAACATTGTCACGTATGATTAGAAACTAAGAAGAAAGTCGCCTCGGAACGCTGATTGCAGTGCCACTTCAGGTCATTTGTTGCCAGTCTCAGTCCAAGTACTTTTGACATTCAAAGCCGCCTAAATGAATGGAAGATTTCTTGAAAATTTTCCTTTGAACATTAAAGATAGTTTGATACTTTATGTTTAAAAAAATATAAATATGTTAGAGGAAGAGTCAACTTTTTACTGCACAAGATGACTCGAAAATCTAGTTCAGTCATCTTATGCCAGAAATATTTTTAATGTTATAACTTTCTAGATGTCACTCGAATTTTTGTTTAAGAACCTTATGAATGTAAACGTTAAATCCCGTTTCATCCCATTTTCCCTCTCTCAGTACTCCCCGATAAGCTCCCCAAGGAACTTCTATACTAAATTTCAGCTTTTTACGTTATAGCACAAAGTTGAGTTCCGCCCCTCAACACTCAATGTTCGAGAAATTCGAGCGGAAAATGGAGAACGGAGTGTCATAACACTAGTTTCTCTCGCTTCCCTGCTATGCGGAAAATTTCTAAAAAGGAGATTTAAAAAAAATCATTTAATTAATAACTATGTATCTATGGTATATATCATAGTTATAATAGAAATATTTTCTCATACTTCACATTTTATTCAAAGTTATTTCCGCTATAAAGCCATTATTTCAATATTTCCTGTTCCAAGGCGTATCAAAAGTTTTATATATTTTCAAAGTGCTATTACGCGACCGTAACTCACCGGTTGCTGCTCTTTCAATAACAAAAAGTAATCTCATACTGTTAAGAACTTTCTTTTAGATTATCGCTGGACTCTATACTTTGATTTAAAATGCATTCGTGTATTTTTAAGCAAACAAACATGCCTTTGTAATATATATATATAAATATATATTTAGTAGATAAGGATACTAGATAATTTTCCTTCCACACAAAAACATAATGGAGAGTAGAGAGATCGGCCTCACGTGTAATAAATTATGAATATCAAATCTATACGTCCTGTCATGTAGTAAGGACCGAACCAATGGCCATTATGCTCAGTCAGATGCTTCTTAACTTCATCATAATGGTCAAGCCCTGTCTATTCTAGTCTAGAACTGCTCGTGGTTTCACCTGCGTAAACTATACGACTAAATTATTTAGTATTCTCGCTCTCGCACGTTCTCACTCACTCTCACTTAAAACAAAAACTTTGCTCAAATTCTAATTTAAATGGTTGTAAGCTTTTTTGTATTTATGAACGGATTGAAATGAAATAAACACTAAATGTTAAGGGAATTTTGCGAAAATACAAAAGTCAAAACTGCGTTTAAATCGGTTCAGCCGTTTTTAAGATTAGCGTGCACAAACACACAGACAAACAGAAAAGAATATTAAAAATTGTTTTGGGTTCAATTTCATATAATGATGATAAATGCCTAATTCAATAGTATTTTTTTTTCATACATCTTCCATGCACAGACGGCTATCAGTTATTTTTGTTATAGGTATCAAATCATGAGCCTTGTAAAAATACAAATTGAACTCGAACAAATTCAAAAGATCGTAATCAGATGTGAATGTCTCAATAATCAAATTGAATACAAACCCGCTGATTAAATGAGGTTGGTATGTACAAATGTATGGAATACATTTGTAAAATGATTATTAAATTGAAACTCCCCTCAAAAATAACGGCAAAAGTGCGAAATTCTTTGCGACGAATTGTATGAAGCTATTTCTGTATAGCCTTATTATATTGTTTTACATGTACCTTTTATAGTAGTGGAATTGTTTATATGTAATATGTGTGTATGTAATTTTACTTTTACGGCGTTGGGTTCCGCAAAAAAAAAAAAAAAAAAAAAAAAAAAAAAAAAAAAAAAAAAAAAAAAAAAAAAAAAAAAAAAAAAAAAAAAAAAAAAAAAAAAAAAAAAAAAAAAAAAATATATATATATATATAGCTAGTACATACTATAAACATGTTCCGTTAATCATTGAAGACTGAGAGATAAAGCACAACCGGCTGCACTGGGAGTCGTAAATTGAGATTTGGCATGGACCTAATTGGCAAAAATAGGATAAAATTTAATATAATATAGCCATATTTCCATAACTAGTACGAGAACTGGAATCGAAAGCATTTTACTATGACAAGGAATACACAATTCACACAAAGTAGTTTTAAAATAATGTTATCAACACTAGTGTATAATTTGTGTATTATTGTCAATTAGATATAAGAAACAATAATAACTATTATGGAACATTTTTAGAAAAATGTATAAAAATATGAACGCAGCGGAATTCGAAAAACGAAAATAAATTGTAATAATCATATAGCAATTTCGACGTAGCCGGATGTAGAACGCATGGCTTAGCGGTCAGAGCGCTTGGACGGTTTTCAATTAGCGCGGGTTTGAATTTTTATACGTTTTCTAAAAATGTTTTTAAATATATGTAACTATTATTCATTTATTTAGGGTTGGAAAATAGAATCTAATGACATTCTGAATTGTTTAGTAAGCAACATCTTAATTAACGCCTTTAGACTCAAGACTTAAAAATATAAATATTACCTAACACGTAACTAATTGACTTATGTTTTTTACTTATTCATCTCGATCTTAAATATATTTTAAATTGTCTTCGACTTGAAGCTATTTGTGAAACAAGACCGCTTTGAATATCAGAAATGAAAGAAAAGAAGCTCTTTTTACATTCGCTTTAATACATTTCATTTCAATAGCAAATAAAATATGAGCCTCTATAAATAACTTCTTACTAGCACTTATGGAATTACTGAGATATGTAAAAGTATTAAGGAAAATATATATATATAGAAAAGAATATTTATTTTTTCAAAATAACATATATTTTGTGAACATTTTTTAAAGTGTTATTCCCACACTAAGGAAATTGAAAAAGACGCTAACAACAGAGAAAAGATGCTAACAACAAATATAAGTTGTAATAAGCGTATAAGAATTTTAACGTAGCTGGATGTAGAACGCATGGCTTAGCGGTCAGAGCGCATGAACGGATTTCAAGAGGCGCGGGTTCAAATCCCGCTGCGTTTAAATTTTTATACGTTTTCTAAATATCTCTTTTTCAATTTCCTTAGTGTGGGAATAACACTTTAAAAAATGTTACAAAATATATATTTAGTAAATAGCATTCTCTCTTGCCAGACGATTGTTCGTAGAATAATCTTTGGGTAGTAGATATTTGTAAAAATCTCTCTACAGAGATGCCAACAACAAATATAAGTTCAAATCCCATTGTGTTCAAATTTTTATACGTTTTCTAAATATGTCTTTTACAAAATAACATTTTATAATATACAAATAATATATTTGATGTTAAGTGAAATCACTATTGTCTTTAAAATGAGCCAAACTGAACATAGAGAAAGATATAAAATTCATTTGTAAATTTTTAAA
>JAOYRR010000674.1:0-20541 GCA_038994665.1 Podotricha telesiphe
AAAAAAAAACGGCTTTACGTTTTTTCCATATATACGAGGAAACCTAGTGTCGAGACACTCCGTTCTGCGTTTTTCGTTTTATTTTAAACAACGAGTTATATTAAATAAATATTTCTTTTCAGAAATCTAATAAAGTACTTTTGAATATAATTACTTTTTGAATATGATTTTTCATAGGTTTTTTTTTCGTTTCTTTCTTTTTTTATGTATTTTTTTTTCCATCACTTTATACAGTGCACGATGATTGACAACACTCAGCCTTATTTTGGCACATATGGCACACCACAACCGTCACTTTCAGTTTATCTATGTCTAAACAGATCGTAAAACAAAAAAGGCTTTACGATTAAAAAAAAAACTGAATTTAGTTACTGCAGTAGTGAAAAGACGTTCGTGTGCTAAAGGCAATTATAGTTAAATTATTCATAAATAACAAAACTTGTTAATGAAATGCTAGCTCTAGTCTATTTCAAAGGCATCATTTTCACTAAGAAATAATTATAAATCTGTGAATTGTTGACTCGTTAAACAAAAAACAGAAGTCCCGCTGAGTTTCTTATGGCAGTTCTTCTCAAGTCTGAGGCGTTAAATTCCATTAAATAAAACATGTATCTTCTAAATTTAAATAGAGTCTTTGACTTTGTTGCTTACAACCTTGTTCAAAAAAGCTGTATAATTAAAAGCCTCCTATCGCTACTGTGCCGTAATTGGAAAGTATTCGAGTACGATGTTTATAGGTTCGAATTCCCTAATTCTCTGGGTTTGTAAAAGCTTCACGTTTTCCCACACAGTGGGGCAGGCAGTCACTAGACCAGAGAACTGAAAACAATTTAAGTATTATCATTCCTTCGAGTGGGATCGAAATAACCAAGGCGTATAGCTGTCACATACTTCAAATGTAAGAAAGCTTTGACTAATTCATTATTTCTCCAAGTGATTTCTCAGAAACGTAATTAAATTCTTAAAACCTTGACAACATTTTTATTAATTTTAATTAATTATATTTGAAACGCTTAAAAATCAATTTGACCGTGATAAATCCTTTATCTTTTTTCAATTGTAAATTAATGTAAAACTATACTAATTTCCTAATAATATTTATTAATTTCAAACAGTGGTACATAATTTTAACATCTTGTAACGATAATAGCTATATTAGTTTAAAACTGTGACAAAGCTATTAACACCCGCTGTAACAATTAAATTGAGCATATGCGGACACTTTTCATTTACAGATAAAATTTTCTGATAGAAATGCATATGTCAATATACTAGTTAAAATAAATAAATGTAGAAACTTTTACAAAAAGTATGCGGACGGAGAACTTTTAAATTTAGACCAGAAGTGTCACTTTAAATTATTAAAAAATATACTTTCCATTTCTATTAAAGTGAAGAAAAACAAAACACACTTTAATAAAAGAAGCATAAATATCAAACCTATAATCGTTGGCTACTATCACAGGTTCGATTCTCGACTGCGACAACTATCTAATGTATAATAGAAAACAGAACATTTAGCTTCAGTATAGTCGAGTGTAGTTATATGAACAATTAGTAAATGGTACATAACGGTGATGACGTAATTGACCTCGTTTAGTCCATGCGTTATAAGCTAGAGGTGGATTTTGGTGAGAAAAATTTTTGCGGCTATAGTTCTGTGTTTCATAATTCAAGCCAAGATTGTCTTATCTTTATATGTCTACCGCATCATGATAGATAATATGTAATTGGACTAGCTATGTAACTAAAAAGAGACATATTTAGAAAACGTATAAAAATTCGATAAAAACGTATTAAAAATCGAGAAACGCGGGTTCAAATCCGGCTGCGTACAAAAAAATTTTATACGTTTTCTAAATATGTGTTTTTCGTTGTTACTTAAAAAATGTTGAAAAATATATACTTAATAAATAGAGTTCTCTATTGCCAAACGATTGTTCGTAGAATAATCTTTGGGTAGCAGAAATTTGTAAAAATCTCTTTACAGAGATGCTAACAACAAATATAAGTTGTAATAAACGTATAAGAATTTCGACGCAGCTGGATGTAGAACGCATGGCTTAGCGGTCAGACCGCTTGAACGGTTTTCAAGAGGCGCGTTTTCTAAATCCCGCTGCGTTTTAATTTTTATACGTTTCCTAAATATGTTTTTTCAATTTCCTAAGTGTGCGAATAACACTTTAAAAAATGTTAAAAAATATATAGCTATCTAACTGTTCAGTCTAAATCCCTAACACTGCGCCAGTCTATTTCAAAGGTATCATTGTCACTTAGATTGTCACACAAATAGATCTGTAAATTATTTATTTAAAAAAAAAAAGAATAGACGTCACTGAATCATTCACTTTACTGAACCGTTGGTAAATTGTTTGACGTTCAAGAAATTAAGCATGTAACTTCTTATTTTGAACAGAATTATTTGATTTTGACTTTAATAACTAAGAATTTTCTAAATGATTCACTTCAGGAATTGAGGTTAAAAGTGAATATTTAAAAACGAATGGACTAAAATAAGATTGTATATAGTGTACGCTATAGTTTATAACCTCTGGTAAAACAAAACACTTATCACTAAGCAGACTTTCGTCTAGAAGGCTAATCAGACGAAACATTATGTCTTTTCAACTTGCGCCCCAAAATCGAAAATGACTAGCGGAACTCGGCGTTGCGCTTTTTCTACAACAAGCAGGGTAATGACAATTATTTAAATATAGTCGTCATCAAACCCCCGAGTGGAGTTCGAACCTATAATCATCTCGCAGGCGCTCAGTAATTATCCCAGTACTCCAACATCATAAGTCAAAATATCATCATTTTAAATAAGTAAATCAAGTCTTAAATTATAATCGGGTTCTGTAAACTCTTGAACTTAGTCATCCGAAATGCAATATGTCCGCTGTACCGCAACATTATTTAAATTACCGTTAAATTTGGGACCCACGCTCGGATATTGCTTGCCTCGAGTGAAATTCATGTAAAAATGAAGATGAAGTTTTCTAGTTACAACTTAATAGCTATATTTTATTAGACCTATATAACTTTCTAGAGATAACGTGTATATCCCACTTTTTTAAAAAAACTCAATACCGTATAAATTATACCGAATATATACCGAATAAATTTGGCCGATTTGGCTTATTTTAGTTTTAAAATATTTGTAGAAATCCAAGAAAAGTTTAAAGATCAGAAAATAGTAAGAAGCACCAATTTTATTTTCTAATACAAGCTGAGCGTACTTGTGAGACGGAATGCGTTCTGAAATATTAAGCAAAGAAAATAGCTTAGACTATGGAATATTAAAAGACCTAGCATAAGTAAAATTCGGCCGCATAATTTAACGATATATATCGGCCGGTCATTTTCTTATTCGATCTTTAGATTAATTATTTAATTAAATTACATTGGGTTTTGGTATTCTGTTCATTTTTGAATTCTCATAATTTTTGAATTTTTTAATGATAATGTACATATGTATATATATAGATTATCGATTCAAAAATTCAAAAAATATGAGAATTCAAAATATATATATATATATATCGATTTTATTTTTTTCTTATAAGTAATAATAACATAAACAATCAAATATAAACACTATATACACAAAGAAATGAAGAAAAATTCTGTACGCTATACGAAATTGAGATGTAAAACCCTAAAAGTTATAATAAAGCACAGCATCCTTTCATTGAAGATGCTAGTATCAACCAGTAAATTGCTTGTTCAGGCATGTTCGCTACGCTAGACGTTTTCTTTGTTGTTTTATCCTCGCTGTTAGCTTAGCGAAGTATGAAATGATTTTTTACTGCCTTCTTTTGTGACTGACAAAGAAATAACTGCCTAATCTATTTTAATATAATAGTATGTGTTTTAAAAACAGTTTTCATCTTGAACTTAAATTCGGTATAATTCCTCACTTCCACCTTGAGACCCTCAGGGAAAAGGAGGTTTGGATTTCGGTAACTGTATGTACCAAATTGTAGTAACTGTATGTATGACAATTTCAATTCTTACATTATAACTTCAATTCTTATTACAATTTCAATTCTTATATAGTATAGTACAAAACATAACATTAACATATTTTCATATTTTCTATGCGATCAGTCAATGTAATTCTATAATGAGATACAATCTCGTTCATTGAAGATAAATTTCACGCTTTTTCAGCATAAGTAGACACTTAGAAAAAGAGAAGACCTCTTTTTCTTATTTTCTTCTTCTCGTCCTAATAATCATAAAACCCACAGCCACCGCGTTTACAATCAGACGATGTCAAACTTATAACATAATCAGTCGTGGTGACGTCATGGACAAAATAGTAAAAAAAAAACACTAATTTCTAAAAGTCTAATCGAATTACGTTACTTTATAGAACCTTTTCTATACGATTTCACATTTTTAATAGCCTATTAAATATGAGAACACAATAAATATCAGCAAATTGGTAATTTTATATTTTTTATACAGTACTATCCAATATTCAATTACAATTTAATACAACTTTTTAACTCAAAGAGAAATTAAATACCTGTTAACCATAAAATGTTTTTTATACTTTTTTCATTACGCATCTCACTCATATAATTGGGCAGGCAGATGGAACCTAGAGCTCAGCACTCCGTTCTCCTTTTTCTTTCAAATTTAGAGACATTGCATGTCAAATACCATCACCAATAATTGTTTATCCTGGAAAACTTCAACTTCGCGTGGATGAATATAGAAGACAATTCAAAGGACCTAATATTCCTCATGTCAATAGCCATTTTGAAACTCAGACTTTAAAACCCAGGACATGAGATGGAAATATATACTATCTATTGCGGGGTTAACATATTGGAACACAGCCTGAATTGAGCCCCCAACCGTTGTGTGCACAATCAGACATTGCTCCACAACGAAATTAGCAAATATATAAAAATAATTTATTATTTCGCTTCAAAGAACTTTCGAATCTAACCGCATTGTATTACCAGTACAAGGCAACCCACACGCGTCAATCATCAAAAAATATTCATTTCCATATAAAATAATACAAAACAATATGTGCAAGAACACGATAGCCATCGTCTGGTCTAGAGTTTCATACTTTCGTAACGTTTCGTCAATGCGGTGGACTGACTATGCCAATTAACAATTATTTGTTATTATATTAAGTAATTGGATTTCGAATATTCGAAATAATGGAGGACGTGTGATTTAGAGTTAATTTGTAGCTTTTGTTCTATTTGCTTCGACTACTGTATATGTAAAAAATACTTGCAACATTATATTGATAAACGGGCGACGTATAAAAATTTGAACGCAATATAAAAATGAAAACGAATTTCCATAGTGTGTGATCAACACTTTAAAATGTTAAAATAAATACGGAAAACCGTTTCATTTGGTGAAAAATTTGCACACATGTCCGGAACGTATGAGAATATTTATATATATATATAGCGGAGATCTGATGTCCTTGCCAGGATGACCAGGATGGCGGCAAAATAATTTTAGACGTGTCCTTTTAATCTTGTTTTTTTAACTCATTCGATATTACTAACAAATATTTCTTGTTAGATTCATATTATAAGTAAAGTAAATTATAAAGTAAACACGAACTTATATTATAATATAAATTATTCTTATTAGCCAACATTTTTGAAATACCATAAATTAAAATTAATATCATTAACCAGAATGAAATAGTTTCTTTTTCAAATAAGCTACAAGCACTTTCGAATTGTATGTAAATGTGTTGTAGCAGTATTGTTATTCGTACCGGAAGTCACCACGATCTTAGTCATAATATAAATAAGCAAGTAAACAGCTTTCTCTCACCAAATGATATCAAAAACTTCGACAACCACTTTACTTACAAATCCTTTAAATTCCTCCCTCCTTCAACCAGCAACCTGCAACCAGGCACAAGTTGAGAAGTCTATCAATTATTTTCTTCTGTTTGCTCTTGTATCTGTATAGTGAAGGAAAAATATTGGTTCTGTAATGTAATGTAGTATGAATAGTCAAAGTTCAATTTCTTATAAAATTTAATATTTTTTATAATAATGTATATTATCAAAATAGACTTATTATACCAAAAATCTCCACTAATATTAAATTATTTAATAGAAAACAGCAATTTCCTTATTATTCCTTAGCGAACTTCCATGCAAATTAGGTTAAAGTAAAGTACAGTGCATTGTCGCATTGCAGTACAACTGATAACTTCTACACAATAATTCAGATTTAATCTCGTATTAACTAAACGAGGACTCTGCTCCGACAGCGGGATATTATTTAAGACCTGCTTTGCATTTGTCGACAATTTTAAAGTTCATTTAAGAATCAAAGTCCTTATTACTTTTTGATAGTTTTTGTGGTTTTGTTTCACAAAATATTGATATTAAAATATATTTATAAATAGAACCTAGTGTCAAAATACTCTGTTCTTCTCTTTGGCTGAACACAATGCCACATTTTGTTCAATTAGATCCAAGAAAAAATAATGGCACCTTCAATCATTTGCAACTTGAAATTGCAACGCATTTTGGGGTAAAAATATGCGTAAAGAACAAAATTGGAGTTTATACCCCATAATTCCATTGATTTGTATTATCTTATACGAAAACTAGAGAACTCAAATGAACTCTGTATATTATGTTCAAAATGTTATACAATGAAGACCAGAAAGGTTGAAATTGTTTATTATATGGTAGACATTCAATTTTGTTTTCGAAACACAGTACTTATATTAACCGAAGGATATTTAAATTTTACACTTTAACTTTATTCTTAAGGAGAAACCTCTCAATTTAAGTAATTTTCCATATCTTGCTATCTTAGGATTTAATGGAAAGCCACTCGTATAAAATAAATCACAATCTTATTCAATAAACCAACGAGAGAGCTCCAAGATTGCATCTAAAAAAGCGTTCTTAATTAAATATCACCGTAATTCTAGTAGAGTCTTGGATTGTAAAATGTTAGTACTCAATTTTATCTGGTTATAGGTTGATCTAGATTAATTTAGAATCTAGATTATCCTTCATCTCCTCTGATAATGAGATCTGAGACCTCATTGTGTTCGTCGTTGTGGTGTTCTCGTCGTGTTCCACAGGGTTCGGTGCTGGTTCCACTCCTTTGAAATAACGCATACGAATGTATCGGTATTTTGAGCCTAACATATAGCTATAATTTAATTTTGTTCACTTTTTTATGTATGTATATATTATAAAGTATTATATTATATATAGTTGTCGTTTAGTTCTCACTTTTTTCAATAATATGTTACCGTTCTTGTATTTCCTATCAAGAATTACATTTGTAATTAGAGTTTAGTTTGTATTATTTATATAGATTAGTTAATAATTAATTAGTAGTAAATAATTTACCACGTCTCTTGATTGTTATAAATAAAAAATATAAAATCCCCTTCGAATAAATAAATAAATAATAAAAATAAAAATCCTATTTGAGTACCTTTTTATATACCTATGTATGTATAAATGTATTTGTAAATATTCAGGGTCAAACATCACATTTTATAAAAAAGTGGTATTTTATACTCTCGACAAACATTTAAATACAAAAACTTTATGAACACATTCAAAAGAGCTTTCGCTTTTACAATTTAACTTTTACAAACCAACGTTTCAAAGTAAAATGCTTTATATAAAACGAATATTTAAATGTTATTGGCTTATGCTTTAAGTTAAAAGAGCTGTACAACTTTCCCTTTTTCTTTAGAACTCAGAGAGAACCTAGTGTGAGGCACTCCTTTCTCCGCTTTACGGCCGCAATCGATATATTGCGTATTGGGTAACGGAACTCACCTGTACTGTTCTACCAGAGCAGGTGAATCAAAATAACTTTAATCATTTCCCTGGCTAATAATCGAAACCAAATTTACAGTCATGCGCTGTCCGCTGAACTGTATATCGTGATAAAATATTAAGCCCCGAGTCAATATATAAGGTCATCACAAGGCCGTGTTTTTTAAATATATACGTATATATAGTTATTGATCGACATTTATTTCCTGAACATTTTCCTAACAAACTGTCAGTTACTACAGTTAATTAAATTGTATACTATATGCTATGTGGCGCATTTGTTAGGCAATACCGGCTGTTGAGCAATAAGCAAGTAGTAGCGGATTTATATTTAGTAGAAATTAAGTTCCTAGAATTAACACATTAACAAAATTAATATAGAATACATCTGATAAATAAATTTGTATGAATGGCGGAATTAATAGCATATCATCATATTGAAATGGAACTGTTTTTGCCGGATTCATCGCGTATATTTTGGTATTCGAAAATATATTTTAGAAAACCCAATAAAAATATTAGTCAAAAGAACACTTGTAACTATGTAATCCGAGGTCACGGGTAGACTGAGGTGGCATTCGTCTGTCAGTTAATTTAATTATTATTTCAAAGTACCGCTTACAATTTCTTAGTCTTCCTGCTCTCAAGTGTACTGCCCTGGATCCTTGCAGTATGAGCTGACTGTATCTTGGCCTCTAGTGTGATGGATTTTAAGGAACCCACTCCTTTAACCCACTCCCAGGTGATTCGATTAAAATTCATCATTTCATAATGTGTATAAATCACAAAAACCAAAGATCTTGTTACATCATCATCATTATATTGACGATGTTAAAAAAATTTGGATCATTTTTTTTTAATTATACAGACGGAGGAATCTGAAGTTTGGTATACTTATATACACTTTGCTAAGGCATCGCGTATGTTACACGTTCATGGGACTTGATTATCTATAAATAAGCAGGGATTTAAATAGTGGTTACTAACCAAAAATTACCATTCAATGACAGTAAAAAAAAACAATTTATCATACAAACTTTCTATATTTTAAATATTTTACCTGTCATCAAGAACATATCGGCGTTGAGTTCCGCTACTTCTCGATTTCGGGCAGTAAAGTGGAGAATGGAGTGTCTGGAGACTAAATTCTCTCTGACTTAAGCTGCTTAAGCTACTTCAAAAATAGGTTATCACTTAACTTTATATTTAGATTTATTTTTTTATATTTTATATATAGATTTACGCCTAATACTAAAAAGGAGGATAATTGTTCAAATTTATAAACTAATTTCAAGCCTGTAGAACCCTAACCGTTTTAGTCAGCGGTTAATACGTTTACTCGCAAACATTCAGCAATTTCACGAAAGCAGGTTATCAGTGCAGTGTGCCAGAACACGCCGTATTAATTGACTTGCGATACGTTGTATGGGTGACCACGATATTTATAGGATACTAAAGGAATTATATTTAAATTATTTTAATATCACAGCATTTCAAAAGAAAATGTGCCGCAATTTTGAAATGTAACTATTTTTAACCAAATTAATCGCTTATATTTATGGTATTCGAAAATACATTTTAGAAACCGGGTAGACTCCTCCGGTAGAGTAAACCTGTGACCCCGGACTACTGTAAAGTGTTCGAAACGTCGGGTTCCTAAAATGTATTTTCGAATGTCATAAATATGTGTATATTTATGATATTCGAAAATACAATTAATTATTAAAAAATAAATTAATCGTGTGATTAATCCGGTTAAAAATAGTTTCATTTCAAAATGTGTAAAAATCGCAAAAACCCAAAGACTACCACAATGTCTCGGTTTCGGACTGAGTGGAGATGGGAGTGTCTTGACACTAAATTCTCCCTGACTACCCTGCTATGCGGGAAAAATCGTGTAGCGTGAAGCTACGTAAATTTTGTAACTAATTTAGGTACACGTATTTAAAAATCAAACTATTAATTCATTTGTATTATTTAACACAGTAAAAAATTAAATTTATTGTCTTCGTACAGCCGGTGTGTTCACATTGAATAATTTACGCGACGTGTGTATCTTACTGCGAACCTGACACTAAGCGTGTGCTAGTTTTACATTTATAAACATTCAGTTTGTCCGTGGACAGTAGCTGACCATACACACGATGGTCATGGGTTCGATACCCATTTGGTAGAATAATTATTCTAAAATTAAAGCAGCCTAAGTTACTTCTTATTACATCAGCTATTTGCGAGTGAAAGTCCCGTCAAAATTGGTTCAGTCATTCTAGATATTAGCCGGAACAAACAGGGAGACAGACAGACAAAAATTGTAAAGAATGTTATATTGATTGATTGTACCGTATATAAGTACACATGCTTTTATTAAAAAGCAGTTATGTATTTTCCAACAGTCATTTTGTAATATTAATTACAAAATGACTGTTGGGGTTTCTAATTTTCTTTTAGAGACGTTAAAATGGACCCAGAAGTTAAATTTTTAAAAAAAATATTAAGTTAGTGTCTCACCTGTTATAGGCTGCCCTTCTCTTTTGAATTTTTACTGAAAGTTTTTTAATATTAGTAGTAAGCTAATTTGCTTACACAATAGCTATGAAATTTAAAATTAAACCAAGCTATCAAAAACAAAAAAAATTAATCATTTTAAAACTTTCTTATATTTATTAGCTTTATACCAACAAGTCTAATATAGAAATAAGTTATTTAAATACAAACAAAAAAAATAATTTAAAAGATCTTAAAACCAAACGGCAAATGGTGGTGCCGTAAAGCAAAATAATACAAAAGTAGTGTATACCTATAACTATTGACTTTCCAGTAAATATTCTACAATACACATTTCTAAGTTTAAAAATGTTTTAAAGCAAATGCCCATTATTTGCTCTGAAACTTATGTTACATTTCAAAGTTTGAATACAGCTTGTTCTTTACAAAACTTTCTCTTAAAACGAAAACAGGATAAACGGTCTTGAAATTACATTCATTTATGTTTGAGGCCATCGTGGCACAGTGGGACAGCGTCTGATGTAATCGCGATTGGTCGTGGGTTCGATTCCCAATCGGGGAATCGGTTATCCGGTCTGGTGTATGAGATAAAGCGCGGTGTTGATATCCGCCACTAAACATGCAATGTCAAGATTTCGGGAGCGTCTTGACACTAGATTCTTTCTATATACCCTGCTATACGGAAACAAGCATAAAACTGAGATGCTTGTATTCATTTTCATACTGCGGCGTTACTGCACTATTTTGGAGTATAAAACTTGTGACTGATATATTTCGTAATGCAAAATACTAATACTTTAGTAAATAATTCATAAAAAACAACATGCAATGAATAAAATAAATCTAATACACTCTACCAAGTCGCCGTTGCTAAGGCAACGTTTGTTTACATATCAAAGCGGCCTCTAGTAACAATAAATACATTAACAAAACAATTTCTTTTTGTTCTAGCTGCACTCGGAGTATCGCAGTACGTACAGATGGCACGAGTACAAGGAGCAGCAGCAGCAACAGGGGGTGGTGAAGCAACCAGCCCCCACACCGCCCTCCGCATTGCCTATAGCACGGGGTAAATTCATTTTGTCCGGAGATATTTTTTTTTATATATATACAATATTTAGTTCACATGTCCATATATTACACAAAAATATGCAAAAAGATGAAATTAAATAATTTAGAACTTGAGGCTAAATTAGCGAAGGTCTGCCATCAAACGATCGGCGTGAGCTAGATTCGCACTCAAGGGAAAAATTATATTTCTATTATTTGACCCTTGGACTGTTTTAACAAGTGCAGTGTTGATTAAATTAGTAGCTAAACAGATTTGAGTATAACTTGGCACGGATTGTGGCTTTAAATCTCACTCGAACAGTGAATATATTTAAGCTAAAATCATTTCTCGAGATTGTAGTGGCTAGACAAAAGGTCCTATCCGACTACCTTGCTATACGTGGAGCTGTAAAAAAATATTTGTTTAAATAGATTATTATACAATACGTTTACTTATATATTATTTTAGATATAATCAATTTGTTCTATATAAATAAAGACTGTTGTAGCGCAGTGGGGCACCGGGCTCTAATCGCAATTGGTTGTTGGTTTGATTTTCACTCGGGAAAATTAGCATAATTAAATTATTTTCATTTCTACGCTCATATTTTCATAACAAGTCAAAGCGCGGCGTTGAGTTCCGCCACTCATCACATAATGTTGAAACATACTTATTTAATGCTCTCTGGGCCCAGAAATGAATATTATACAAATTTATCATCCATTTACTCGTGAAATAAAGGGCAGGGCTATTTAATTTTTCTAATCAAGCGTGTTTGTTTAGCTGGCGTCGGCGGTACGGCGCTAGAACCGCTGTTGAATTAGTAATTTGCTGGTAACAAAGTGTTATGCGACGACCGTATTGCACAGTGGCTAGTAGTTACTGAATATTCGTAGAGGTTGTGGGCTTCAATGTAATATAAGAACTTTGTCTTATGTCTTATTTATAAATGAATCTTTATTTTAAAAATATTTATATATATTCATTTCTCTACTGGTCTCTAAATTGCCTTAAATTGATTTGGATTCCACATTTTAAATTCTGCAAAAATAACACTTTGTGTTGTTCTCGAAAGAATTTATAGACATCGTCACTGTGTGTGCTTCCTTTCCTTCCGCATCAAGTATATGTCAAAGTTCAGCTTCATACGGCCAAAAGTTTCAGCTGTATTTTGTTAGTCACTCATTTAATAATGAAAAAATAAACATAAAAGATAGATTAACTGATATTGCAGCAACTAACCTTACATTGGACATTTGAGCCATAACGGCGCCAAATTCACGAATCTAGGTTAAATTACACAATAAAACCTAAGACAATTTATGCAATCTATAACATTATTACCAATTTCTGAAGAAACCTGAGTTTGCAGTTGTAATCATAAGTACTTGTATAGTTAAATCCACCTACCCACATACTTCCCAATCAAGATAAGTTAAGTTGCAGAACTGGGTTAGAACTAGTAGTTTTTTTTCCCTCTCCACCCAAATTTTAACACTGCATGTTGAGTAGCGGAACTCAACGCCGTGTTTTTTCTTAAATAACAGAGCGTAAAAATTAAAATACTCAAAATATAATCATTTTACCGGGTGGGAATCGAACCCACAACCAATCGCGTTTCGAGTCAGAAATCCCACTGGACCAGGATAGAATAACACCAGGGTTGTATCCCAGAGGTTCTGTAAGTGGTAAAAAGAAAAATTATATTAAGTTAATTTTAAAATTCTTAGCCTCGAAGAGGTAAATCAATTATTTTGTCAATTTTGAATTTTTACCAAGACTTTTGGAAGAATTTTGAAGAATCTTGGATTGTTACCGTGTATGTCACTTTATGCAAATGTTTATTTCGAACACATGGTAGTGTGAAATATTTATTTTAGTGTTGTTAATGCATTATAATAAAGAAATAATAGCTTTCTGCACTTCTGCCCCATTTAAACTTTAAATATATCAAATAATGAATGAAAATTATATATTTATATGACGATTATAAGTTGATATTATATATAAAAATATTTCATCTTCGCCCAAAGCGATACGTAACCCAGTAGTTACAACTTGGTGTTATTTGGTTGCAATGCATGTATATGTTATGTTATGCACTCAAAGTCCGGTCATTATTCATTTTGAACATATACAAAAAAAAAACTTAGGTTTTACCGCTGACAGACACGGTAAATGTCGGTTCGGTTAGGATAGATTCAGACTTTTACCATAAAAGTTGGTAAGTATGAGGTTTTAAATGGTTTCAAATTTTTGCTACAGTACTGTACGTCTTTCCAGGTCTTTCAGTAACATATGTGTAGACATAAAATAAAAATGTAACTGTTCAGTCACTTCCTGTACAAGGAAGATTATTATTATGTTAAAATAACAAATGGCTATTTGCGTCAAAACTAAACAATTTCTTTAAATTGTATGGTTACTTTTGTTACAATAAAATTATATAATTCTAGATCTATTCACTATAGTGAATAACAAGTAATCTGTAATATATTCTTTTTTTTTTTTTTAAATCTATTGTTTCATACTAATTTCATTTATAAATTCCAGGTGCAATAGAACCAGCGATGCCTCGCCGCAAGAAGTATCCGGGCGTAGCTTACAAGACAAATGAGCTGTTCGACCCCGCGCCCGTCGACGATATCCGCCCTCAACAGGCGTCCGCCTTCGACCGCGCCCGGGTGAGACGTGCCTGTTGTTCAATTACCTAGATTATCCTTTTACCTATTTCAAATCTATTTACCTAAAATTAACTTGTTTTTATCTTGATGCATCTTTCATATTTGGTGGTCATCAGAAAGAACCTGGTATTAAAACTCTCAATTTTTCATTGTTTTGCTTTGCATCTGCCCATTCTAGAGACTACTTGTTAGCTGAATTTAACTTGCTCCTTTTTGTTAAACCACAGCAAGAAACGGAAATAAATGTAACCGTTCCTTAGAGTCGGAATTGAACCCGCGACCATAACGTTACGCTTGTTCAATAAAAACATAGTATATACAGTGGATTAATTTATAGTAGAGCTATATAAATGTGTAAAAATTCTACAATCAAAAAATAAACAATGTTAAGATTTTTTTTTACATTTTGTAAAGTCTTATTCGCACACTTAGGAAATTAAAAAATACATATTTAGGGAACGTATACAAAATTGAACGCAGTGGGATTTGAACTCGCGCCTCTTGAAAACCGTTCAAAAACCGTTCTAAATATGTATTTTTCAATGTTATGATATCAAGAAATAACGTTTTAAATAAATACAGATTAGAATGTATATTTATTTTTTTCATATCTTTTATTTTCTCCCAAAACCATACGAATCCGAATATACCGCGCATTTCGTAACGACATCCGCCCTTAGCGTTGTAGGCCCTCGACCTGTGGCAGTATAAATCAATTTCCTCCATAATCCCCTAATGCCTGTTCTATATCATTTCGAAGTTACCTGAACGTGTGTCTGGACTTAAAGGATTTACTTTTCGCTAATACATACATATACGACTATTTGTATAATAATATAAACATGCTATATGTCTCGATGGTTGTCGATAATTTGTTACCATACTTGGTTTAATTGTATATAAATACCGGTATATGTGTGAAGCTTAGCTAATAATAATGATGATACGGAATGAATACGGTATTTTTCTATTATAAACCGTCAAAACCCTTGTATTGTGGAGCTAAAAATATAAGATACATAAAATGTATACTCCAATATTGTTATATTACAAGACTAGCGCGAACCCACGCAACTTCGTCTGAAAAAGAAGGGGATTAGATTATCCAAATTTTTGTAACATTTTGATTGATGCTCCACTCTTATTGATTGAGGCGTTACCTTTTATAATCTATGGCCTTCTACGGTAAATCCACTATCCAATAGAAAATGTTTTTAATAAGACAACGTTTTTCACCTTTATAATATTAGTCATGATAAACCTTTTAGATTAAATCTTAGCTTGAAAGCTCGTAACTTCAGAAGTTATTTAAAGTTAAAATTCATATAAAGATAAAATCGGTATCACGGCCAACTCCATAATATAAAAAAGCTTACAATTATATATCATTTTGACCTATATATCTTCGGTATGAAATATTACAACAATTCCCATTTAAAAACCTTCATTTCAGAAAGTATTATAACAATAGCCTTTATGTTCCCTTAAAATGAAGAAAGTAATAATAAAAATTCAGTCGAAATTAAAAGTTCTATTGATAGTTCTTAAAAAATGTAAAGTATCATTTTTTATATTTAGAAAGCTTTTTTATTATTTAACCTTCAACGCTAAAGGTCGTGCGAACAAAGATCTTGGTCTTAGTATTCTCAGATAAATATGGCTTTGGACGAAGTTGAAGTAATTTTTGTAAAAAACATATAATCGTTATATATTAGTATGTGAAGAATAAGCTTTTGGTCGATTTTCACAATAATTATGAAAAAAAGAGAGAGAGAGAAATTACATATGAAATTTGATATGTTTAAATCTTACGTGGGGCAGAAGTGCAGAAATCCAATATATATTTTTATTATAAATTAATAAAATAAATTTTACACACTACCATGTGTTTGAACTACACTTTTGCCTTAAGTGACATACGCGTTGCTAAGGCATCGGGGCTACTAGATATTACCAATATTCCAACAATAATTGTGTTCAGTCAAAAGCGTCTTTGTCAACATTCGAAAATTTATAAAAAAAAAAATATTTATTCTCCTAGATTACACATATGTTAAATCGTCTTTTTTATGTCTTCTACATAATTGTGATGATACTATTTAGTAACATACTTGTAATAATAATAGAGGCCATTGTGGCGAAGTGGGACGGCGTCCAACTGTATACACGATTGAATGTTGATTGGATATTTTTTTTTTTTTTTTTTTCACTGTGGAGTGGAGTGGTTTCACTTTCATTTTCGTTTTTATCTGTCTACTCTGTAATTAGTAAAGTATTTTGTTATAATATATACATTTGTGTGTTGTAGAGCGCTCAGAGGAATGACTCGGAGCGCGCCGGACGACGCAGCAAGTCTGAGGGCCCGCGTCAACCGCGCTGGACCGACACCGTGGAGCCTAAGGTTAGTCCTTGTACATAAAAATCACATACAAATCACATTCAAATCTAACAAATACGTACGTTTAATAAATTATTTAAATTTTTTGTCTTGACATCAATATAAAATGTTGTAAAACTGTTACGTAATGGATTCATAATGCACAGCCAAAACCATTGGTTGTATAAAGCTAAAATTTGCATGCTAGAGTCCTTGACTATATATAACATAAATATAAATTTCTCCATACTTAAACACAAATCCCGTTTTTTACTACTGTAAGATACTGGAATAGCGTTTTACATCTAAAACTACGGTGGATAGAAATAGAAACATTATGATGAAGGTTATAAAGTAACGCAGCGGTTGAACGATTAGTACAGTAAAGCAGAAAGCAAAGTGGAACCACATTTGTGTACCTAAAACGGGATAGTAGATAACGGAGTGTCATGACACTAGGTTCTCTCTGGCCACCTGGTTATACGAGAAAAGGCGTAACGCTAGACAATATAACGTTATATGTTTTACATTGAAAATCAAACTCACGATTTACTTAAAAAACGTATTTTTAGAAAACGTATAAAAATTGGAACACAGCTGGATTTGAACCCGCACCTCTAGGAACAGAAAAGTCCGTACAAGAAAAGAGACTTTGCTTAGTTAATAAAAATATTAAAAGACGTTTTACTTAGTTTTAAGAGTAGAGTGTTTTTTTCACCAAACTCTCCTTATTGCTTAATAAGCTCTACTGACAACAGTTTTCATTTATATAGATAACACATCTAACGTCACTTAATCTACAGGCATATACAAACTTATATATAATTCTGTGAAATAAAAAATCCTATTACACGAGTTATTTACTATCGGTTAGAATATGGTTTCGTTCGCTACTATGAGAAAACATTTAAAACAGATATTCGCTAGCGATTGCTTCACATCACTATGAATCCTTTTTTATTTAACGAGAGGCAATCCGTTACGGTTACCCACACGATTGGGGACTAGGACAGGTTATGTGGGACTCCAGACTGGCAGATGTCGTCCATCTAAAACTTCACGGTGCTTCTCCCCGACCGCCACCAGCCGAGGCCACGGGAACGGTCTAGTCTTCTTGACACGGCGGCCTCACTAAGCATCTTAGGCCATTTGTTAGATCGAGAATTAATTATAATTTAGGGATCGATCACTTCGTTATATGTATAAATTAAAAATAATACGTGTCAAGTGACGAATCTCTCCAATTCACTGCATTTTTACGACGAGACGAATTTGGTCTAAATAAGTGGAATTTAACATAAAATATGGAAAAATCGCTACATTTAGAATCTTTGATACTGTAAATCTTTTATATTTGATACTATAAGTCTTTTTTTTATGATATAATTTCACTTTCAACGGACACAGTACTCAGTATACATACATTTAGCTACCCACTGCTATTTATTGCGTAAAGTTCCACGCAACATACTCACTGTAAGTATTTATTGAAGAACGGTAATAACTCTAGTGTAAACTATACTTTACTATAGTAATTATAAATCATATGAATCTATAACTGCTGCATCATCAATGTTCGATCCAGTCTATTTCAACGGTATGAAAAAAAGAGAGCCCGCAAAGGTCTTCTCAGGTCTGAGGCATTAACTTTAATAAACCGGTGGTAGTTTGTTAAACGTTAAAAAAATTAAGCTGTCTGTGACTTATTTCATTTTGAATAAAATTATTTGACATTGACTTTTGACTTTCTCTAAAGAAAAAAAACACGTCAAACAATAAATGCTAGCGAGCGACTTTATATGCGTGTCAATAATAAATATATTTGACAGAAACAATTAACAAGAATAAAAACGACTCAATTTGAAGTTTATAACCTATTTCTTTTTCTTTTTTGTTTTTGATTATTTTAAATGTGAAACAAGCTGTCATTGCCGCTAATGGTGCATTATGATTTTTACATATTTATTTTAAATATAATAAAGTATTAACAACACTATTGAGATCAAAATGACTTTTCCGCACTCAGAGACGTAGATAAGCAAGGCAATACTTATTGAATCACAACCATAACATTTTACTAATTTAATTGACATTAAGCTAATACGAATGTACACACTAAGCCGATAGTTTACAGTAACTATGGTTATTCAATACATCCTTTATTCAAAAAGGCTTTAGCAAGCACTTCTAAATCGAACAAAAATAAAGCTGTAACCGGCTTGGATAGCAATTAAAAATCACAAAACAAAATGTACAGTTGCTACAAAGTATACAAAGCCATATATGGATTTCAAATAATATAATGTAAACATATTATAATAATAAGCTTGACTTATTAATATTATTTTTAGAGTTACTTTAAATTTCTGTAGTACTGATGTATGTCTCTCTAGAATACTCTCTCTTTAAATAGCTCAATTTCTTACGAAATGTGATCTATAATTTTCTAGGCAACCACGGCGTTAGGTGAGGTGCTAGCTGTAAAGGAGCCGGAGACCCTGAACACGGAGTACCGCAATCAGTTCGCGTGGCCGAAGGACACTGACGTGCCGCGGAAGAGCATCTCCATGGGGGCGCTTAAGAAAGCAGCAGTAGCTGAAGGTATGTTATTGAATTCTAAAATTTGTTTTTCATAGCTTAGCATTTCCCGGGAACACAGAGGAAACCTGGTGTCAGGACTCCGTTAGCTACTTCCCGCTCGAATTTCAGATACCTTGCATTGAGCGGAAAAGGAACTTATAATGATATAGCTATTACACTTTGTATATATTTTTGATCACTAAACTAAATGAATGAAAACCTCCCACAGTTGCAATAGCAAAATACTTTACTTTTAATTAGACACGAATAAAATTCAATTAATATGATTAAAGTGTATGTAAGACAGACAGGTTTGTATTTTGAGAAAAGTCCCAAAATACATTTTACTGAAACACAAACTCTATTATTTAAAAAAAAAATCTACTTTATTATCCAGTTTATCCGTATTATATCGTAGTATCCTTGTGTGGACACGCAATGTTCTAAATGACATATATTTACGAGACAGCCGGTCGAAACCACAACCAGTGGCGTGTACAGTCGCGTGTATAACATATACATATAATAAAAATGTAACTAATCGATATGTCTACATGGAAGATATATGAAATAATAATATTATTAGGGTAATTTATCAATGTAATAGAACCCAAAGCAATGATTTTTATTCATTTTTTCTGTTTGTCTGCGCGTTAGTGCACTCTGAACTAAGAAACGGCTTAACTGATTTAAATGCAGTTTTGACTATTTTACTTTCATAAGCTTAACATTTAGTATTTATTTTTTCCATCGGTTTACCAATAAAAAAATAATAAATCAATGTAAACTTAAGCGAAATAAGCTATTTAAGTGAGAACGTGGGCGGGCGAAAATACGAAATAGTTTAGTCGTGTAGGCAGGCAGACGCAGGCGAAGCCGCGAGCGTGTCGCTAGTAATTTAATAAAATACAATGTTTATAAAAAAATTATAAGTTATATAGTTTACTTCTTTTCTATACTTTTTGGGAAAATGTAACACTGTGTTAATATTAACACTAATACATACACTAACTTATTCAAGCGGCTTCGTCCGCACAGCAATGAACACGTCTCTGCCAAAATTCAAGTCTATCTTTCTGGCAAATTTCATGCTTGCATGTGAAGTCGTTTTCTATATTTCTTGACGACCTTTCACTTTTATTTATTTATTTATATAAATATATATATATATATATATATATATATATATATATATATATATACATAATAATTAAGAACATTGCGTATACATGCCATTTGTTTCGCATACCTATGCCATTCACATAACTTGTTCACACATTCACTACTCCAGAACAAAACAAGGGCACATCTTCGAAACGTTTCTACCTTTACAAGACAATATAACAATTTAAAGCTCATACAGCCATTCAACGTACGATCAGAAATTGTAACTAATGATAGATTTTACGTATACGTTATTAGCAACACGCTGTTTTTCATAAAACGGTAGGCAGATGGAACTTAACGTGAAGAACTCCCATTCTCCACATTCCGCCACTTGCTGAAAGAGATATAAAGAAAAAA
>JAOYRR010000675.1:0-19762 GCA_038994665.1 Podotricha telesiphe
GTACGTACGTACGTACGTACGTTCGGAGAGCGGAGAGCGAGCGTCCGTCCCTACGCCTTCTTCATCTTCACATCATCACCATTCCCCCTCCCCCCCACACACCGCCCCCCCGAGCCCGACTGCCCGACTCCGACTCCGGCGTTTATCTAATTAAAGGGTTTTTCGGCAGCGTGTTATTTATATATTTTTTTGATTACGAGCCGCCTTTGATGTTTGCCGCCGATGAGTCACATGTGATCGGCCAATCAAATTGTAATGTTTTTTTGATTGGTTAATTTAATGTGTTTCAGTAAACATTTAATTTAGTGATAAATTTTATATATTATAATTTAATATAAATTCAATTGCATTTAGCGCGTATATGTAAATAATTTTATTATGTGTCTGAATTAAAAAGTTCTTTGTAAAGCTACTTACTGTTGTACACTATACTGTGTTACCCGTATTCATTTTCTTCTTTTGCTACATATTGTTTATTAATTGGATTTTTTATTTTTTTTATTTTTCGACATTGTTACGATGCTGTTGACCTTATTGGTCTTGACAGCGACACCGGGGGGGTGAGGGAAGAGGGTGCTCATTCCCTGCGAAGTACAAGCATGTGTGGCTGCTTGAGAAAAGGGGTCAACGATCGCAAGGGCGCCCCCTTTGGGGCAAGGTCCTCGGCTTGCGTCGTTGAGCGGGCGGGGGAGGGGATTAATTGGACATTATTTAACTAATTAACTATCGTGCCATTCTGCAAAACATACGAAATGCAAGTCATGTCGTCCTTGTCGCACTCGCACGGGTGCGTAATGTTTAGGCATTATGTGAGATGTTTGATTTGGTCGCGTTATGTGTGATATTTAATTATTATCATTACTTACAAATGTCTAGTCAATTCTTTTACTAATTAAAACTAATCCATATGAGAAACTTAACATTATAAAAAAGTCTGCTATTTGACGATAGATGGTGTTCCTCTATGTTACTTTTTACTGTTCGATTGAAAACAATTTTGATATGGACAACATCGACAGATGGCGTTAGTAGTCACGAACCTTATTAACAATGTTTGTTGACGCTTACTAAGTACGTTGGCTTCTTGATACAGCGTACTGTTCTTGTATAGACTTTCAACAATTCTTTCATTATTATATGTAGCCACTGCTGGAGTATCTGGAATTGACAATAAATACTATTAAAATAATTGAATTACTAAGAAACAGTTTATAATTTATTGTCAATATTTTAAACTAAACTAACCACCAACAGACGGCGCCACAGGCTCCATAAGAAGTATTTTGATTATTCATAACACTAATTGTGAATATTCTTGTAATTCTTAACTATTAAATAAAATAGGACACTTTAGTAAAAGTATTACCTTATATAGCAGCAAAGTTACTCATTGTCATATTTTAAAATGTAGCCTGAAAATTTAAGAGGCGTTTTTTATGTTTATTTTTAATATGGTTTACTTAATTTGTTACAAAAACCAGGCTATATGTCATTTATGTCGAAAATGATTACAATTACAATTTAATAATGTCATAATTATATATTATATTTGAATTAAATATAAACTAAAAAAAAATACTTCTGGGGGTCTTTGTACAGAAGCTTTTGACATGATTTTTAACAAAATATATATTTTTTATTAATGTTATTTACACACTTAGGAAATTGAAAAAGACATATTTAGAAAACGTGTAAAAACTTGAACGCAGTGACATTTGAGCCCACGCCTCTTAAAAACCGTTTAAGAAATTGAGCGGTTTTTAATATTGAGGAAAGCTTTAATAAAACATATTGTACTAAGGTGGAGAATGTACCTACATTTGTGTGACACAGAGTAAAAATTAAATTTCTTCATGTTTTGGCTATTCATATGCTGTTTGCTAGTTATCAAGTCATTGCGTCAATCTGGTTGACATTATTAAAAAAAAAAATTTTTTGATTTTGTTGGTTATCTTTGAAACTAAAAAGCTTTTAATCAGCATCGGAATTCTATGTTTGGTTAGGGAAGTAACAAACACAATTAAGAGATTTGAAATTACTTGAATCAGATATTAATTCAATGACATTTATCATCGTATCGGCGAAAACGGTCACGAAAATTGCAAATAAATCAGTAATATTATTATTAAATCGTATAACTACAATCACTACAGACGCAGTCACACTGAGCCACGATTTAAATTTAAGACTAAAAATCAATGCCGGAGTTTATATACACATTAAGTTATTCATACAATAAAAGGTATGGGGTTCGTGAGAAACTAAACAACAAACTAACACTCACAAAAATGTGACATAAACAATATTAAAGTCGCTCTCAAGTACACTGATGACAATTTACGAGTGTAACTTATGAGTGTGTAAAAAGTGCAATAAAATAAATATAAGACTTATTCTTTATACTACATTGACGAAAACTTAAAAACATTGCATATAAAGTAAATAAACAGTGCTAAAGGAAACGGGATTAGAGTGCAATTAGGATCAATGCGCGTCTGGAGGACCTTCCTGAATCAGTTATTAGATTTTGCAAAAATTACCGGGATTTGCTATAATATTATTAAACTAATTAACAGTTTCGTGTAAAACACAAATTATTCGTATAGGCGCCTCTTGGACACTTGCAAAGAGGCGCGGGTTCAAATCCCGCTGCGTTCAAATTTTTATACGTTTTCTAAAAATAAGTATAGACTTGCTTCTGTTAAGGGTTAGCCACTGCTTCTTTCTAGAAACTTGCATTTGTATATATATTTGCTAAACTATATATATATTATTTTTTATTTAAATTCTATTTTACTTTTGTAGAATTTTTTAAACGAGGAATTTCTCATAAATTGCAATAAAATAAAATAAAATTTATTGCACACTAAAATATATGTTAATGGCCACAGCGGTTGGTTATTTTGTCGGAACATATAAGCACAAGCAAAAATGACGTCTTATTACAAGCTTCGACGGGTGATAATCGCGCGCATACATTTTGCTCTAAGTGTCGTAAATCATGATACTGCAGTTATGTAAAAGAACCCTCCGCAAGATTTTATTGGCTATATACAACTACTAAAGTAACCACTGGCCGCGTCCAGATTACTCTTTGAGGATTTGCGCTTGTGCAACTGAACTTAATTATATAATTTTGTTCTTGTAATGGCGTTGAATTTTAAGTACACATATATATTATAGAGATAGTTTTAAAAATAATATCAGTATTTAGGTGTCTATAGATTGAGAAATAAAAACAATTCAATTAACCAAGAACATGTTGTGTTTCTGATTTCTGTATCCTATTTGGCATACAATTTCAAAATAAATATGTGCAAAAAGCGGTTCTAACTTAACTTTAAAAGGCATTAAAATATATTTCATTTAAATAAACTGCAAGAATTTTTGAATCGTATAATAAACATAAAGGTAACACCATATCGGCTCTGATGGAAAATATTATTAGTTACGATTTCATTATTTACTAGCGACTCGCTCGCAACTTCGCCTGCGTACGTTACACGTCTAATATCCATTTCGTTTTCTTGCTCGCCCGCGGACTCGCTTAATTTAATCACACTAACTAACTTACTAACTAACTAACTAACTAACTAACCCGCACCTCTTGGACGGTCCGCAAGAGGCGCACGTTCGAGTTCAGGCCAAGCAGTCGTTTTAGGTTTATTAATTTACATTAAATACATAACATATCTAATGGGACAACATTTTTACAGTATTGTTTTTAAGTTCTATAATAAATATCGCATAATTGAATCACTAATATGTAATATATTTGTTCACCAAATGAGGCACTGAAAAGAGGAATTTATCATCGCGGTCTTACTATTTCAATTATAATTTTTATAACCTATTTTGAATTAACAAATTCATAATCTTAGTTTTTTTCAAGAAATTATGAAATATATACAAATATAAATATTGAAAACTAAGTATAAATAAATTGAGATGTTGTATTCTTCGATTTTAACACATACGTTTAATATCTTATATCAATTAGATACAAAGCTATAACAAATTTAAATGAGAAATAAAATAGTTAAACTTAGTAAATGTTGGCAAACAAAATAGCCGACACAAGTTAATTTTATCATGAAAGATTATAATATACGTATCACTTAATATTATTGACTTTTTGTTTCTAATTTACTTTTATGAATATAGAGTTAAAAGATGACTCAATACGAGTAAGTCGAAATATAAAATAAATGAATTAAAACAATAAAAATATAAATAAATTGGGACAACTTCTCTGTATCGTATCTTTATACTATATAAGACGCTAAATTAGTATAAAATTGTATTGGTAGACTTATTCCGATATTGAAGAAAAATACGTATAAAATGATTTATTTCAACAATCACTTTCTTATGATGTTTTATAATATATAAAAAGGTTTTATATTACTTACGTGACGGTCTCCGCCTCCTTCACATCCATGCTCCAGCTCCACACAACACACGAACACACACTATAAAGGCACCGGTCTGCTCTACGGTCTGCGAACTGCTCAGATATGAACAACAGCCTCTACAATCTACATACATCTCTGCGACGAGACCGCGCCAGAGCACTGTCCGATACCGAGTGTAAGGGAGCTCTTAGTTCTTACATCTTACGGGCTGTTGTTGCTCACTGCTGTGTTATGTTGACGGAAACCGAAGTATTCAAACAAATATAAGAACAGCCGGTGCGGGACATTATCGCTTGTGAAAAACGCACCTGCAGTCATAAATCATCGTTGGTTTGTTTGTTTGTTTATTTATTTATTTATTTATTAACTTTCATCACTTCTCATCTGAGTAAGTTTCGTTGCAAAAAATTGTATAATATTACGTTATAATAATTAAGGTGAAATTTCTAAATTACGATATACAAGTAATGAAAGCTAAGATATTTGAAAAGCTTATTATATATAGGTCTAAGACTTAAAGTCTGCTAATTATTCATATAAAATTCTGGAATTCCAACGCTGTCTTCTACAATTTATGGCACTAGTTATGTTATATGAAATATTTAAATAATAATTATGTAAGAACTTTCATATATTGCCATTGTTTGTGGTCAATAGAGCTCTACAGTTCTCTCCGAATACAATTTTTTAAGGTATATCAATCTCCTTTTTTATGTTACGTTGCGTATGTTTATGACTTCATGTACTGTACTTCAATATTTGAATATTGAAACTGAATGTTTTTCTCTATGGTCAGCAAATGTGCTAGTAACATACTTCTATAATTCCAAGAGACTACCTATAATAGAAATTTTAATTTCTATAAGTATATGTTATACCTATTGTAACTTTTAGACTTAACCTCTGCGTACGAATTTCTCACAAACAAATTACAATTAAAAAACTAAAATTTATTGCACTCTGCAATATATTTTTATGTTTATGACCACAGATGTTGTTTACTTTGTCGGAACATAGATGTAATATAAGTTACTTAAATAACATGCTTCGATACGTGATAATATTAATTTTTTCTCGTAATGAGAGAGAGAGAGACAGAGAGAGAGCGGACAAATGAAAGTATTTTTATTCTCCATAGTGGGTATCGAATACACACCCATCGCGTATTTAGTCAGACGCTGTCGCATTTTTTTTTACAGAGTCAATTTAGCGGCCTTTGTCCTTCTTAAGAATGTAAACTAAATTATGGGGATTCTAGTATTTTTATGATGAGGAAGAGTGACAAACTTCCATGGAGTTTGATTCTAATTCATTCAGTTGTAATTGTTTTATTTATGAAACGATTGATATAAATCAACACTAAATGTTAAGGAAAGTTTACCAAAATGCAATTGTCAAAACTGTATTTTAATCGGTAAAGCCACTACCAAATCGAACATGGCCCACGGCCATTTCCAGTTCAAACATATAGTTTCTAATCATATTGATTTCATCTATAAACTACATTTACGGGGTTTTGAGGGGATAAAAAAGGAAAAAAGGTCCTTTTTTCCTGAGGGTCTCGGGACGGGGTACTCGTTAAAACAGACTATGTCGTGAAAAAGTCGACAAACACAATTTAATGATATTAATAGTAGAATATTTTTCATAAAAGTTGTATATATGTTTATATTTTGATAAACCCGACGTTTCGAACACTTTGGAATAGTTTTACTCGCGGATAGACTGAAGTGACATTACACAAGAAGTGACATTGCCGATTGACTGTGTATTAGGTACTCCCCGGCGTGGTGGGTTGGTAATCCGGTTAAAATAGTTTCGTTTCAAATTGTGTAAAAATCGCGAGAACCCAAGATCTTGTTACGTCAGTAATTTTAATATTTAAGTTACGGTTAAAAGTGTTTACGAAATGGCATAATTATTATAAATGGATAGAACTTCGAGCATCAACGTTGTTTTCTTCAACATGAAACTTTCTTTGTTGTACGATATCGCCTTATTTAAAACATTATTTATAAAGTAAAGTTGTAATATATATATTATTGCGAAATTTTTGAAACTATTAGCCTATATATATGTATAAGAACAAACTCTTAAAGAGCTCAGAAATTATGATTATTTGTTGCGGCAGTATATTACACAAAAATACTAAACCCTAATACTATGAATTCGGAAATAGAAGTGCCCTGACACAATGTTAGAAATAAAAGGTACAGTTGTCGTGAGAAACTAAACAACAAAAACACTCACAAAAATGTGTGCTAAACCATATTTAAGTCGCTCTCAAGTACATTGATGACAACTTATGAGTGTGTAAAAAGTGCAATAAAATATAAGATTTATTCTTCATAGTACATTGACGACAGCTTTAATTATGAGAATAAAAACAATGCAGTGTTATACAAAGTAAATAAACAGTGTTAAAGGATACTGAATTAGAGTGTGTAGCTAAGACTAAGAGAAATATTTAGATCTAGAATCAGTGAAAGATTAATTAATATTAGTAAATCATTAAAGATTCAATTCAATGTTTTTTACACAAATTGATATCACGGGGTATCGATTGTAAAAATAAATCGCAAGAACAAGTTAAGGTTTAAATACTCTATTAAACAGAGCTCGAAAATCTTAAAACCAATTACCAAATTATTCTGAATTTGACATATTTACTAACTCACTTTATTCTTACAAAGGTTAACTCAAACTGTTTTTTATAAATTGATATGTCTGAAGCCTTGTCTCAAATTCACTTATTATTAGTTTTTATTTTGTTTCCCTCCTTTTAATTTAAGTTTGTATTTGTAATTTATTTCTCATTTTCACTGTTTTTTTGATTATTTTTAGTGGTTACCTTTTTTTTGTAAAATAAATATGTTAAGGTGCTATTTTCTCAGTTCGCAACTGTTTTCCATTGTAACTACGGGTTGTTACAAAGTAGATACAATGTGTGTTGTCTTTAAAATTATATTTTAGGTATATTTGTGTTTTGTTCATCGGCAATAGTTTTTTATATATTGTGAGTATTAGGTTTCTTGTATCTGTCTACGGGCCTTTTTGAACACTGGGTACCTCAATAAGGCCCATAATTGAACTACAATTGTTGAAGAGCCAAAAAATATATGTTTTAAGTATAATAGTTTTAGTTATAATTATAAGTACGTGGGCTTTCGAAAAATAAAACAAGTTTCAATAAAAAATAATATAACAAAATGTATATAATTTGTAATTAAAAAAAATTCCGGTTTTATTTATAAAACAAATTGTAGTTCTAGGATGGTCCCTTACTAAAGTAAATCATAAAACCTCATTCAACAGTATTTTGATTAGTTTCAGTTCTGGGGCCTTATTGACTATCCATAAATTCCATCACACATGAAGTGTCACTTTGTGAAATCACCGCAAGGCCGTGGCGGCATATTTCACAGGCAGGCAGGCAGGCTTGTGACAATAGCAAAGTCAGTGTGCAAACCTATCATCAAAACAAATTGAACCTTATAGTCGACGACGGAGCTGGAATTGGTTCTGATGGTATTATTTAGTAGATTTGAAGATTAAATTTTGTGTTGTAATACTTGCAATTTAGATAGTAGATAATAGATATGGAATTTCCATTTTTTAAAAATGAAATGTCACTAAAAAATGACTCAGCAATAAATCTAAGGCATGTTGGCAGTTGGTTGAATTATTAAAAATATGGAACCTAATAAAAGGCGGGCCGTAGAAGCTAAGCATTATTATGCTTACTACGAGAATTTTAATCATTTTACGATAGCTTTGGACGAAAATTAGCCGTCATCTATGCATATAATAAAAATGGAACTAATCGCTTTCTATATATGAAAGATATATAAGAAAAATATTATTGGGGATATTTATTAATGTAATAGAACCCAAAACAAGCTAGTTTAATTTTAATTTCTGATTGCCTGTGTGTTTTTGCAAGCATATCTCAAAAACGGCTTAACCAATTTAAGTGCAGTTTTGACTATTGTATTTTGGTAAACTGCTTTTAATATTGGTGTATAGATAAAAAAGTTACAACAATTCATATTTTGTTCGAACCACATGCTATAAAACAGCTATTATATTCATTTGGCTGTAACTTAAATATATATTTTACGCAGGCAAACCCGCGAGAGCATTTAAATCATAATAAAGTTAGCAAAAAAAAAAAGTTGATATTAAATATTGTAAAATGTAGTATTTACTAATTGACAACTTTACAAACCACAATCTAATGAAATGCTTTATCCCTAGCAAGGCAGGCAGAATAATCGGAGCCAAACACAAATATGTAAAATTAATTAAAATATATAATTTGTAGTCTTTGGTTGGAGCAGAAAAAGAAATATATATTCTTAAAATGACAAAATTTAATTGTGTAGGAATTACAGACTTCGCCTTTGTATGATTTAATACGGTCTATAGTCTATACTATCGGTATGTATACTTGTAGGTACAAATGAGGCACTAAAAAGAATAAAAATGCTCATCTAGGGTCAATCATTAAATGGTTATGATCGTATTTAATTAAAAATCTTAGCAGTTATCTAACGACAACATGTAATAGCTAGTTTGTATGCTTGTTTACAAATATACTTTTAGTTTGTTACGTGAATTAAAATATTTATGTACAATAATAAAATCAATTAAAAAATAAACATAAATAAATGGAGATATACGTTAATATAACAATATCTTATATCAATTATATACATTATATTTTAAATATTATGCATAGAAAAATCTTTGCAAACAAAATGGCCGACAAAAGTGAACATTATTAAGATTATCAATGTTAAAAAACCTATAGTTTTATATTTGTGTATACATTAGCCTTCTTATATTTTTTTTCATTACTCTACGTAGGTAGACTGTACTTTATATACTTTATTTCTAACTTTATTGAATTATCATTATAGTATATTAATGTAATTTACTTGTTTCAATTTTTTTAAAAGAAATTTAAACGTAACAACACATCTTAATATAAACTCAAGAACATTGTATGTAAATCTAAACGCATACAAAATGGCCGACGTAAATAAATAAAATAATTAAAATAAAATAGACAAAATATCTGTGGCGCATTTTGTATTTATATTATTTTAGTCTACATATGTAGTCAATATATTTTTGATTAAGTCGTTTATATAAAATTGGTAGACTTACTGCAGTATTGAAGAAAACTAAAAAATACTTTTTTTAAGATTTTGGAAAATATATAAAATGATTATAAGTTACTCACGTAGCAAGCACCTCGACTTCCTTCTCCACACAACACACAAAATAAAGACCCCGATCGCGAACTGTTCAAATACATATTACATATTCTCCGCAACGAGCCGCCCGCGTCTGATCGTTGTCCGATACTGATGCAAACGAGCTCTAACTAGGGACGCACGACATAATTGATATTTCATAAAATATCGATACATGGCCTCTATATATCGATGTTATCGACAATTTTTTTTACATTTTTTAAAGTGTTATTCGCACACTGAGTAAATTGAAAAAAAAATATACGTTTTCTAAATATGTCTTTGTCGACAATACTAATAGAAATGAAATGTACATTAAATGCCTTTTCTTTACTCAATTCACAGCTTCAATAAAAGTAAAATGTACAAGATAGAATTATAAAAAAAGTTGCCGGCTTACACACTATTGTTCTATAATCAAATTCATATTGATGTTACAAAAAAATATTCTTTCCTTATCTTGCTTGTTAATAGTTTACTTAAATTTCTTACAAACAAATTACAATGAAATAAAGCAGTAAATTTATTGCACGTTGCAATATATTTTTATGTTTATGACCACAGATGTTGTTTACTTTGTCGGAACACGCGATTTTATTTTGCTTTCCAGTTTCACGCTTTATCACACATATCTGGGACAGAGACAGGGACAGTCAGAGACCACCTAGTGTCAAGACACTCCGTTCTCCACATTCCGCCCGAATTCGATGCGTAACGAGTTATTGGTGGAACTTTAACACCGCTATTTTCTCTTACTATATCCTATTTCCATATTAATAACTAGATGTCCTATTTCCGCCGAGAAGCGATCGAACCGTTTCTTTAAACTATTTCTAATTAAATTAAAATGGTTACACTTCGCTTCGGCTATTTGACCCCTAATTTAAATAATAAGCTCTGCACTGAACTAAATGATTAATGTTCCATCATCAGTTCGACCATCGAATTACGTGAATGTATACTATATATATAATATCCCCAAATAAAAATGATCTCAACAATCAGAGCGTAATTGCCGATTGCGGACTTCGAACTCGAAAATTCAACGTATTACTTTTTTTAAAAATTACATAAAAAAAAAAACATTTGTAGCACAAGCCTTTAGGAATAATTCCGACTCGCCGCCATTGGTTCGTTTAGAAGCCGTCTCTAACCAATAAAAGCTCGCGGAGGGCTCTTTGTACACAACTGCAGTATCATGATTTACGATTCACTATATGCACGCGATAGTCGCGTGTCGAAGCATGTAATAAAAGCTATTTTTGTTTACATCTATTTTCCCGTCGAGGCCATCGTGACGCAGTGGGGGCAGTGTCAGATTGTAAACGCGACTGGATGTGGTTTTGATACACGCTCGGGGCAACGATGATATTTAAACAATATTTTCTTTTCTCTCCTCTGGTACCTAAGACAAAGTGCAGTAGCATATACTTGTATGATTTATAATAGACGGGCCGGCCGCCTTCAGGTTTCGCCTACGGTATTGTAAACACGAAAGTTTGCGAGGATGTTTGTTACTCTTTCACGTAAAAACTACTGAATCGAGTTTATTGAAACTTTACAATAATATAGCTTATACATCGGAATAACACATAGGCTACAAGTTATAAAGACATTGTGTGAATTGACCAAAATATCAAGTAAGTATCTTATGTTCAAACCATTAAAGCCAAAATAGTGAACCATTGTAGTCAATAAATTTATATGGTAGTTAGATACTTTAATCGCTTCCGGTAATCTATACATTATAATAAAAATGTAACTGATCTCCGTCTGCACATGGAAGATATATCAAAAAAATATTATTCGGGGAATTTATCAATATAATAGAACCCAAAATAATTATTTTTAATTTTCTTTTCTGTTTGTTTGTTTCGGTTTGTTTGTTTTATTCGTTTTATTTACTAGTGTGTTTTTCTTGATTTGTAGTAAATTGATGTCAGGTGATGCTAGGAGTGTTCCGTTATTATTATTTTTTTTTATTAATTTATAGCATTTAATTGTAGTTACGTTACCCTACTCTATTTCTATCTTTGGCTATTTTTGTTATTCACTTCACTTTTCTATTATGTATTTTGGATAATCCTCTTTCTTTAGTAGGGAGTATTGTTCAATGTAGATTTTTGTTTAACAACTTTGATTGTTATGCTGAGAGTTGAGAATGTTGTACAGTAGCCGGCCGTACCTGGTTTGAAGTAGACTTGTTTGTCCAATATTACTTTAAATATTTAATCAGTGACTTATTGATCTTAAAACGTGTATTTATATTTATAAAGTATCAATTTAAAAATCAAAAATGCCTGCAATTAGGTCCTTTACTTTCGTGAATGACTTTTAAAAAATTGCAAAAATTGCGAGTGTCGTGTGCGCAACGGCTATAAAGTAGCACTCTTCATCCTCTCAAGGGGACACGAACAGACTGCTATTTTTCGTCTCGCATTCACAACGTCTCGATTCCTATTCAACTGTCAGCAAAATCCTAAAAAAACCTAACGATACATTACCGCTCTGCTACCGTTTGAGCAATCGACATAACTTATCTACGTACGCAGTGTATATGTATATTTTTAATTATTAACAACAAGTACAGCTGCAACGATCGTTATTAATATAACTAATACAGAGAACCTTCCTTTTTACCATGATTGTAAGTGTAGTAATATTTTAAAAGAATTACGCTCTGAATTAAATCGTATGGCTTTACTGATTCTTATAAGAATATAATAAAAAAAAGGCAAGAAAGTATCACTGACATTAAAACCCAAATAATGGAGATGTATCGAAATTAAATTTAAAGTCAAAATATACTACGAAAGCAAAGTTTTCGCATAACCGCTCTTGCGTAAACGATATATTCTTCCTAAACCTATTAAAATTTGTTCGAATCAAACTCGAAATCAACAAAAAAATTAGGAAAATTTAAAAGAAGAAATGACTCGTCGTAGTAATGATGGGAGAAGATGCGACTATTAAGTACATTAATGGAATACCTAAAATCATAACAATCAAAAAAACGTCAAAAGTCGCAACAATAATCACTGTGCCAAGTGTTGCCTAAATTTTCCGTAGGTACTTAAACGCGAGAAGCATCCGCAAGAAAGCAAGAAAGCAAGAAAGGCAAGATTGCAAGGCGAGCTCAAATGCATACTTAAAGCTGTACCTACAAAAAATCATGTAATTCTTCTGTCCGGAACTCGGATCAACAATGAAACACAAGCATTAGAGTTATATCTAACTAACTACACTCATTATTACAATTATAGAACAGATTCAAAGCATGGTGGAGTCTCTCTGTATATTCATAACAACCTTAAGGTTAAAAAGCACACCTTATCCGATTACGAATATCTAGATGGAAATAGTTACCATTGGACGTAGCCACGTCGTGCGAGCCTACTAGTTCGCCTGAAAGCGGGACTCAGATTGGGAAAAAATTTTTCACCTTTGAAAAACTTTATAATAACTTACCGCCAATCTTAAAATATGTAAGCTGATTTAATGCATTTGAAAGAAAACCTTCGCAGTATATTATTAAAAACTAACCGCTCTAAAGAAATAAAAAAAACATGCATTGAATATAAGTAAATCCCAACAAATGTGCGATCGACATCTATTTTTATATTTATTCTAATATTGATTCCATGTAAGTGGCTTATGTCTTTAATGGAAAATAAATATATCTTGAACCGTATGATTCCTCTTATCACTATTTTTATAACTTTTTGTATGTCACTGTAAAATAATTCTGTAAAATAAAAATTCTTTGGTCAAAATGTTCCTTTATCCACTTGATAATATTATTTTCCAAGTTTTCGTATGAGAATGCTTTCTCTTCGATAATTAAACTTATACTTGTCATTTAAAAAAATTTTGGTCTTGTAAATCAAAAATAAGATTTTTGTTTAAAAACTTAATAGAAAAAGAATATCTATCTATATCTATAAAATCAATTTTTTTTTTATTTAAACTTAAAAATAGCATTCTTTAATTTTAATTAAGTAATCCTTTAATTTGATTCTGTAATTCTAAAAATTGAGGATATTTCAATCCAAACTCTTTTGATATGTATTTTATCTGGAATACTAATTAATACTTATTGATTTTCATATATTTTATTTTTAATTGTTCTAGGGGGATTACTAGTATTGTTTATTTATGTTTCAAGAATTGCTTCTAATGAATTATTCAAAATTGCAACTTTAAATAAAATATTAATAATATTAAGAGTTAGTCTAGATACATTATTTTGGTCATTATTTTTAAAAATAATATATATTGAATATTCTTATATTTTAATAAGGAAATATTTAATTCATTTCATTTTATATTATTTTTTAATAATGAATTAAATTAATATTTATTAAAACTATACAATGAACAAATTTATTTACTAATATTGATATTAGTCATTTATTTATTTATTACACTTATTGCAGTAGTCAAAATTACAAATATATTTTTTGGGCATTTCCGTTCAATTTTATAATTAATTTATAAAGTAATGATATTTTTTTAAGCCTTTACGAAAACCTCACCCAATTATAAAAAATATTAATGATTCCTTATGTGATCTACTTTCCCCATCTAATTTCATAAAATTTTGGGCTAGCTTTATGTTTAATAGTTCAAATTTTCTCATACCAGTTCGAACTCAGATCATGTAAGATTTGAATGACCCAACAGTTCAAAATTTTAAACTGTTGCATTTAATTTTTATTTTAATCCAACATCGAGGTCGCAATCTTTTTTTAAAATTTGAAATAAAAGAAAAAATTGGTTATCCGTAAGATAATTTTTCTTTGAACTATTATTAATGGATCATATTAATGAATTTGTTATGAAAATGTTATTAAAATTTTTCTATCACCCCAATAATATAATATTTTCTTTTATATATATATATATATATATATATATATAAACATAAAAAAATAATTCAAAAACTCTATTGTCTTCTCGTCTTTTTAAATTATTTTAAGTTTTCTATAAAAAATATATTTTATATTAATAAATTAGAGAATTATATTTCATCAAATCGTTCATACAAGTCTTCGATTAAAAGACTAATGTTTATGCAACTTTTGTGCAGTCAATATACTGCAGCCATATCATATAATCAGTGGGCTGGCAATCTTTTTTTATTATTTATATCAATTAATTTGCAACGTAATATTTATTAATTAATATTTAATACTCTTTTCAATGTAAATTAAATTCTTATTCGAGCTCTAATTTGTTCATTATAAAAACACTTTCCAGTACCTCTACTTTGTTACGACTTCGTCCAATTTTAAAATGAAAGTGAGGGGCAATATGTACATATTTTAATTATTATTATTATCAGTTTAATAAACTAATTGAGGTGTTGGGGGTCACAGGACTGATCGCTAAGAGAACATTGAGCCTCTAGACTATCCGCTAAACATTCCGTTTTCTCGGTGTCATATTCTCCTCAACCTATTGAGATCCCTACGATATTGGTCAGTAGGGTATGAGTCATGTAGTCGCGCTGCCGCATTTGTACGCCGTATTAATCTCTTAAGTTTATCTGAGATTTCAAATCTCCCCGGAGGTACGTTTAGAGTCTCTTTCGAACAACTTAAGATATCCTCTCGTATATATTCAGTAAATTTATTTGCCGCGTCTATCGCTAAGTCTATTGAGTCGGTAATGCCAGGGATAAGTTTGTGTAACGCTGATTCGGCTGAACGATGTAACTTATTGAGTGTATTTCAGTCGATTATTGTTTTTGTGACAGAGCCAGAGGGGCTCACTGTACCTAGATTTAGTATGACTGGTCGATGGTCTGAATCTAGCTCGGTTTGTGTTTCAATAGAGTGCTGCCATAGGGTAACATTCTTTAGAAGCGCTATATCTATTACATCGGGTTTGCCTCGCGCGCCGAATCCAGTCGGCGTGGGCGGACCTATGACTACTGCATTATTTTTTAAAGCAATTGCGTCGAGACTCCTTCCTCTGGAGCAGGTTCTCGACGAGTTCCAGCGCTTATGTTTACAATTAAAGTCAAAATGACAGAGTTCCCCATATTGAGTAGAAACTCGATGTTTCTTTCTAATAGTTGCCTACGGGGCGAGAAGTAAACTGATGCTATTATTATAGGCTGATGGCCTGTCATGAAAACTTGGCATACCGACGCTTCGGCGTTAACGAGCGACGGAGGGTCAAGCGGTACATATTGTAAGTTCTTATTGTAATATATCATAGTGCCGCAGCCTAGCGTGGCTCTATCGTTTCTTACAAACCTATAATTCGCAATACCTGGACAGTGAACGCTAGGTTTAAGAAAAGTCTCCTGAATACAAAAGAAATCTAACTTAATCTAACGTGTGAGCGAAATCACACATTAATTAGTTCTGGCCTTTGACACCGTTTGCGTTAAACGTTGCAATAGTTAACACTCTGAGCTTAACTCGCGCAAGTTGCGAATCAGCAGGCAAGGGGATTAACTTATATTAGTGACCGCCATTGAAGTTATTTTAAGCTGAAGCCTACGATGGCTTCAAGGAGGACGGAGAGCTCGCATACCGCTTATAGACGAGCCGCGGGAGAATTATTTGAGTTGCGGAGCCTAGCTGAGAATGCACTAAGCTCGGCGAAATTTAGTACCGCCGCAAAGTCCATAATGACCGATCACTTTGGAATGCAGGTACGGTCGGGGGACGCGGGGGAGAATTCTGACGCCGCCTTAGGGGCTAACGGCACGATCGGCGCTGCAATGCGAGCGGGGACCGGAGGTGGCGTGGGTTTGAACCACGAGTTCACCTTAGGAGGCGGGGCAGGTATGAATGAACTCGGGCGCTGGGCGCGAGAATCCTCGCTTTGTCGGTGGGCCCGCCTGCGCGTATGCGCGGGGGCGCAGGAAGCATCTACGTTGTGCGTTGCGGGGTGTCCCTGCATTCCGCACAGTACGCGCGGGCAGTTCCGCTGTTGCTTGAGTCGCTCCAAAGGCGCCGCGCGCCTGGGACGAGCGAAGCAGTGACGCGCGCCAGTGACTGTGGTTTGCTGGCAGCGGTGGCATTGCCCTGCTCGACCAACCGCTTTTTCATTGAGGAAGAGCTCCCTATTCTGAGCGGTGAGGGTTGCATACGGTTTTAAGATTTGAAAATCACTTTTTCCACATGTAAGCAGGTCTAAGCACGGACGATATCAAATTTTTCATTGGATGAATGCTTAACAAGCACTAAAGACACGCCCATGCCTACTGGTTTTGGTCCGCGCCGGGAATTTGGCTTCGCGCCCGCGAGGGTGAGTGGTTATCTCCTATTCGCCACCCGGGGGACGCGTCCAGTAGAAGACCAGCAACTCCCTTGGGCGAAAGGGTCGGAACCTGAACTTTGATACCTACTTGCGTGAGGCGCGCGATTGAGTAGGCGATACGTAGTCGGATGTATTATTATATCATATTATATTACGACTTTTTCACGACATAGTCGGTTTTAACAAGTACCCCGTCCTGAGACCCTCAAGAAAAGAAAGGTTGTATTAATATCTGTTACTCCCCCAATATTCCATGTAAATGTAGTTTATAGATAAAATTATTATGATAAAATTATTAGAAACTATATTCCTAATGTCTAGATTGTAATGTTGGTGATTCAGGAGTTACGTGCTTATTACAGATAGTTGTCAAGTTTTAAATAATTGGGATACGAAAACGGTGCCTCCAAGTACTTTAATAACTGAACAAGACATATTTAGAAAACGTTTAAAAATTTGAACGCAGCGGGATGAACCCGCGCCTCTTAAAAACCGTCCAAGAGTTCTTTTTCAATGTCCTTAGTGTAGGAATAACACTTTAAAAAATGTTAAAAATATATACTTTACTAACTATTGTGGAATGATGTGAATGTCGATGTTCGCATCCAGCTAATTGCAATATCTCTTAAGACTCTTTGTCACTACTCCTGTAGCTCCTATTACTATAGGGACAGTAGTGACGGTGGTTTTCCATAATTTGACTAATTTGATTTTTGGCGGATGGTATTTGCGAATTTTTTCAAACTTTCTTAGCTTTCTTAGCTCCTATATTATAGTCAGATGGCACTGAGACATCGATAAGATAAGTGTGGTTGTTCGTTTTATCTATGTTTATCAAATCAGGTATATTGTGTATTATTGTAACATCTGTGTGTACAGATAACTCCCACAATAATTAAACAGTAGCATTTTCTTGGACTGTTGGTTATTTGAGTTCCTGCTTCCACCACAACTTGTTTGTTTCAATTTTACTTCTTCTAGCCAAGCACCGGAATACATAGTGGACTAGTTTATTGCGTATCTCCGCCAAGGCCACGGAAGATTGTAGTCCCGTGAGGTTTTAGTGGGTAAACGGACGGCCCATATCTGCCGGTCCGGAGTCCACATAACCGTGTCTGAGTCCCCAATCGGGCGGGTATCCGTGAAGGATTTCCTCACGTTAAAAAAAATCCAAGCTTCATTTTGTTTTTTTAATATATTATTTTTTATTTCTGTTTAAATTTTTAAGTCTAAACTCTCCTTCTATTTATAGTGACTCTTTATAAACTGAATATTTTTCTCTCTTCCGATCATGTGAGCACTATTGCTTCTATTTACCTAATAGAACTATCACTCTTCTTTTCTAAATATAATTTATACTGTAAAATACAAGCTTTGTATAGATTTTTAATATTAATTAAACCTCTACGGCCACTTGATGATACGGGTAAATAGAGCATCTTTTAATCTGCCTTTTGCTGATGAGCTTTTTTTTTATTGCTAATAGTTTACGTGTTTTGATATCTATGCTTTTTAAATCACTACTTTTATATTTAATTGCACCGAATGAATACATTAATACTGGTGCCAGCAGAAGGTACATGTTTGTTAATTCCTTTATTAGATTTCGTGCATTTAAATACTAATTTGTTACTATAATTTTAAATCCCCTAAATTTAAAGTATTCTTTTTTTAATTGATCTCTAATATCACTTTCTTAGGTTTTTTCCAGATTCATTAAGTCCTAGGTATTTGAAAGTTTGATCTAAAATTAATTGTTTAAAGCTGCTGCCGTTCAATAGTACATGTTCAAAACCATCAGTGTAGTTTCTATGTCCAGCAGTTATATGAAGTGTATTACATTTATCCAATCCAAATGACATTCCTATATCAACAGTAAAATAATTATCATATATTATATTATTATTATTATATATAATCTAATCCTATTTTATATTAAAAAATATTAAATCAAAATTTGTATATAAGTTTTAATTAAATGAATATTTCATTTAATAATTAAATATTTAATTTAAAATGTTATTTTATTTATTATTTACTAAAATAATTTTATTTAACTTTTGTTTAACCACAACTGCTGGCACAATATTAGTTATTAATTTTTATATTACTAAATCTTAATTTTTTAATATTTAATTTATTTTAAAATAATTTAAATTTCTCACTAAAATTTATATGTGAAATAAATTCAAAATATAAAATGTTATCTATTATTTTTAAATTTTACATAAATATTTTTTTATATGTACCATTTTTAATATATGTTATGTCTTTGGGTTCATACCCCAAATATAAAGGATTTTTTTTTTAATTTTAATATACAAAGTGCCTGGTTAAAGGATTATTCTGATAGGGTAAATAATGTTATAGTTTTACCTTTATGATATTTTATAGAAATTAACTATATCTAATAATTACAAAAACTATTGTGCATATTACACTAAATTTAATAATAAATTATAAATTTCATCTTTAGAATTTTATTTTTAATTTTATTTATTCATAATTCTTATAAAATATTTATTTTTTATTATAATATTTAGAACTATAATTTCTATTTTAATTGATGAATTGGTTTAGAAATTATTTTTTAAGCTTAATTACGTCCCCTAATAATCTTTTAAATTCAGAAGCTTCATTAAATATTTTCTTACTCATTTTCTATTTTATTAAATTTATTTTTTATAATTTTTATTTTCGATATATTAATAATTATTATAAATTGAGGAATGTTAACAACAATAGGTTCTGTTCCTTTTCATTTTTGATTCCCAAGTATTATAGAGGGTTAATAAAAAATGAATAAGA
>JAOYRR010000676.1:0-19152 GCA_038994665.1 Podotricha telesiphe
CTTGACAGATAAACAAACGTGCATCGAAAACAAATGAGTATTAAACAGTTATTACTTGAATTGTATACTAACATAATGTATATAAGTACTTTATAAGGATATAGTAATATTAAAAGTACAACACCTTTATGTATAAGTTATCGTGTATTTATAAATAAGAAAGAGTAGAGCACGCCGATATTTTACTATGAAGTCTTGTACTAATCAAATTATATAAAGTTTAATTGCTATTTATCTACTACTGGAAGTGTAATAAGTTCTTTGATTTTCGCTATTATTACACATTTTGAAAAAAAAACTATTTTAACCGGATTAATCGCGTATAATTTTGGTATTCAAAAATATATTTTTAGAACCCGACGTTTCGAACACTTTAGAGTAGTCCGTGGTCACAGGTAGACTGTAGAGTAGAGTGTATTAAGCCATGACAGAATGCTTAATGTTTGCCTTGAAAGATACCGCTATATTTATTAAATAGGTTTACATCGAACGAAGACGACGTTAATAATTCACTAAGAGATTAATTGTAACTCCCGTGACAATAAAAGGCACAATACAGTACTCTACATATACACAACTGATATATAGAGCATATTTGCAAGGTCAAAAATACCAAGCGGAAACTCGAACTTATGCCGTCTATTATAGTCACGAATATTATATTATTTCTAATAATAGCGATACTTTAAACGCACGAATTATCTAAAATGAAATCAGCAAAGTGCATAATTTGAATGCTATTTCCCATAATACCTCTAAGATAAATCACAGTTACAACCATTATATCAAAGTTTCGATGCTTCACGTTCACTGCAATGGTAATTTCTCTTTCTCAAATCCCAATACAGTCGGCGCTGAATTGAATAATAAACGAGTCGACCTTTCTTTAGGTTCGCACGGCAATCAGTATGACAAGATAAATGTAGCGAACGTAGTGAAATCATGATCCAGAATCGCCGTCGCATCCGCATCCTGAGTGTACTACAATGGCCAATCAGTCGAGATACTTTCACCCCTCCTATAAAGTAAATGGAGTAACTGCGCTTCATTGTATCCCAGTACCAAGTCGTGATAGTCAACAGAGGGACTCGTGACTATCGTTTATCAGTTGATAGTTTTATTTTATTTGGAAATGCTATTTCTATAAATTGTGTATTACTTAAATCGCTACACATTGGCAGGTGAAAGCTTTATATCCCATTAAAAATAATAATTAATAATTATTTCACAGAAATAACACAAGCGAATCATTTATTTTATTTTTATTTAACTAATAATTAATTATTAAATTTTATCTACTGAATTAGAAAACAATTGACAGAGACAATACAAAAAAATAACTTACTTATTTGTTATTCGAGTCTGTTACTTCTATAATACATAAAATATACATATATAAGTATAGAAAACAGTTTCGTGTTTTGCGCAAACATCGCATCGCAGTTTATTGTGTACAAATTTTATTTTTGTTTATAATTTAATTTTAAACAAGACATATTCATAATAATATGCTTTTTTAATAATGTTTGGGTAATATTTGCGTAGGAAGGCAATGATAGAAGGCTAGACGGCATTACTACGGTAAATATTTAAATATAATTTTAAACATATGTTTGCATAAATAGTTGAATGAATACCTAACACAAATTGAATGCTAGAGTACGGCACTACATCATGACGTCTAGACCAACAGGCCAGTAAATAATAAAAAAGCGAATCCTTTATACGAATAAGGGTTACAAAGACAAACTATGTGATAAATATTAAAAAAATGGTAGAACAGTAAACAGGTGAATGTATTTTGTTCATGTATTGACATATTGTTCGTACCTACACCTTGAGTTGTTAAAGTTTTTTTAAAAAATATTTTAATGATGACTCACGCGTGGCGCAAACTAAACACATTTCAAACGTAACTGTTTTGTTTCCTATATAAAGATTAAATAAATTTTATAAATATCATGTAGAGTTTGAAAAAATATTTTAGAATGATAGAAATATCGCAAATGAAGTGGTACGGTGTATGTCTTTTATAAATATATTTTTTTATATCCTGTGCATTAATTAAAATAATGCAACAGCTGTTAGATGTTTTATTTTTATATCTGAAAACTTGTAAAATGAATATTTATTTTGTGCCCACACGCTTCATATGTTTCTTACTTCTATTAATTACCTACATATGTAACAGAAAGACTTTGAAAATTTAAGAGATCCTAAATTTTTTGTAAACCTATAAAAACAAAGTTAAAACGCAAAACAAAACGAACACATCACACAGAGTAGTAGTTTTATGGCTCGTCCAAAGATGACCGCATCACAAACAATCCTATACCGTTTAACCTTCACACCAAGACAACATTATTCAAAGCCAGGTGTATCAATATTTTTGTTAATTTTAGAATAAATAAATTCATAATTAAAAAAGATTTTCAGCTTGGTAACTGTATGATGCTATAAACTGTGTTACATATGGCCTATTGAACAAAAGCGGCAGACCATTAACGTCGCAGCTACATACAATAGTAACCATAACAGCCTAAATATATGAGTAATTATATTGTATGTCAAGGTATTAATTGAATTATTAAAAATTATGTTAAAAAGGGAGCATACAATTATGGAAATATAGTTTAGATGATTTTAATTAAATAATAGGCGTTTATTTTACTTAGTTTAGACTAAAGGCTGTTTTAATACAAAAAGCGACTCGGATTGTCATGATAACCATAAATATATTTTTATAAAGAGTCAAAACAGAATAATTATTACTTCTGATTGAAAATAAATTTACTTAAACTTACGTTTCTTTCTCCTTATAACACCCATATTGCCACTTCAAACAGGACCCGTTTCTTTCCTGAAAAGGATTTCTTAACTAGCCAGAACGCCTATACAAGCCTATGATAAATAAGGCTTAAAATCGCATATCAATACGGTGGACTAGCTGGTTATTCTTCTTAATGCATTCCGAATCGGTCATTGTCCAATTCCATGACTAAATCAGCCTCAATCTATTATAGTTTGTACTTTTGTTTAATGTAAACAAAGTATGTTGCAACAAACTCTAAGTGAACACTCCGAACTCCTAGCATGAAATGTAAGGACACGTGCGTACGCGCAGCCTGGGGCGCAGGCGATGACGGAATGTGCTGCAAGCGCGAGATGTAGAGGCTGCGGCGCCGGCGCCTGCGACCTTTCCGTTAGATTATAAATAGAAAGTAACAACCTGATGCATACCGATTCCTTATGTTTTTTTTACCCTCATAAAATAATCTATTGCTTACATCAAATTAATCTCCAAAGAGATTACACTTTCTATGTATTTTAAACGATTATCATAAGATAACTTCTGCAAAATAAATGTGACTTCGGTACACTTAACCGAAACGAATTAGTAATTAATTTTTTATATATATATTAAAAAAAATTATAGAAGAGACATGTGAAGATTTCCGCTACTGTTAGTATCAATCAATTACTTTAAGTACAGATAAGAGTACGGTATTAAATACCAGTTCTTTATCTGACGACATCGACACAAAATGTAATAGAGGAAATCCGAAACAAACAAGACTGATTATTATTTATATATATATATATATATATATTATAGTATCAACGGATGGAATGCGATAAATTTTCGGTGTCTTCAAGAATACATTTCAAATAAGACAATGCATTATTAATGTAATTAGAACAGCTGAACTCAATTTTTATAAACATACTTATTTATAGGCTGTTGTAATGTCGAGAATTATGGCAAGTTGGCAACTGATAAGTGGGCTTAATAATTGGCTGCAGGGAATGGAAAATTAGAAACTTTAATCTAAGATCGCAGGCAGGATATGACTTTAAATAAACAGAAAATAGTAAAACGCACCAAGAGCATATATATAAATATTATGGATATGATAAGGTTGAATCTTATAAAATATATAAATAAGAATAAAAAGAAATGTAGATCCTTGTCAAAAGTGCATATTAACATAAATATTGGGGTCAATTAAATGCGGCATGCGACAGTCATTATATATTCCAAAACCTACCTCCTTTTATGTTCGAGGACTATCTCGAGAGGACGATTTTACAGTATTTATAATAATACGGTTCATATAACGGTTATGATGATGTAGTTAGAGGAGAATTTTGTTCCAAAGAAAACATTTATATATCTCGTAGGTAGACGTGACTGGAAACTTTTAACCAACAGTATTATAATTTACTAGCAGATTGACAATGAGTTTTTTTGTGAAGCACTGTATTAAAATTATACGACGTTAAATCATTTGATAAAGTTGATTCTATTCAAGTAAAGACTATATACAGTTTTTAAGTAAAAATACGTACTATAAATATTTTATCAACTTTTGAACTTAATTCAGCAGTGTTGGTTTGATGCGTAAACAAACACAGATAAATGACAGACAGAGTAATGTTATAAAATTAATATGTATTTAGCTTTACCCGTGTTTATTTAAAGAAAAAACTTACTAAAATAAATATATTCCATTACTTTAAAATTATTACACAGTACTTTACCTAATTTTCGAAGCTAAACTAGGTACTGAGCCTTCCTTTCCTTATAAATGGGCTCCAAGTAGGAAAGCAGTAGTTTCTGAGATTAGAGCGTTTAACCAAACAAACTATTCAGCTTTATAATATAAGTATAGATTATATTTTTTTTAAACTTACCATTATTTAAAATCAACAAATAAGCAAACTACATCTTATCAAGCAAATTTTGAATAATTCATTTTTAACACGTTTAAATACATTATAAAATAAACCACAGGTAATTATAATAATTTAAAATAAGTATTTAAAGTCAAAATTATAAACAAATAATTCATAGGATGATATACCGTATTATCATATAAAATATTCTAGAATACTTATTGTATTAAATGCATATAGCGTCAGCTCATTTCACAGGTTCACTTTCAAGACCTACGGCGCGGATGTTAACCACAATGTAGCAAGAGTAACCCTCACCAGATCCAATCCCACTTTAATGCGGTTTAAAAATATTACAAGAGAAACTCGAGCTAGGACATACGATTACTACCACGAGATTGATTTTTAGACAGTCAGAATAAATTAGAAGAGAAAGGTTCACTTTCAGACACAAAAGGCAGGTGAATGTATCTATTTGTTATAGATTACTTCCTTAAGATAAAATGCCAACGTGCAAATGATAATATATAAGTGACACCGATACGTAATGTTTTTAAAGAAGAAGGAAACGGTTTACATTTTAATTTCGCAAGCGTGAGAAATGTTTTTAGTTTGAAATAAAAAGTTAGAACAAACGCTACCATCATACTATTCTTAATTATATGTAAGTCACGACATCTATAATCTATATATATAATAAAAAAATATTTAAATATTATTGGCGGCATTTATCAATATAATTGAACCCACACTAATGTTTTTTTTATTTCTTGTTACTGATTGTCTATGTGTCTGTGCTTTCCTGCACGCTAATCTCAGAAATACGTAAACCGATTTAAAAGCAGTTTTGATTATTGAAATTTGGTCCGTTCCGTCCGGAAACTTTCGTTAACATTTAATGTTTATTTTATTTCAATCAGTTCATAAATACAAAAGATCCGACAATTTAAATTATACAATTGATTAAAGTTTGTGATTTAAGCGGCAGAGTCAGAAATTATAAATTATTAAATTCTTATATGCAGTATCAAGCCTAAAAATTCTTGCAATACATATTTTACAGCCAAAGTTTGTCGAATGAGTAGATCTATTAAATATAATAATTTCGTTTATGGTTAGTTTATTACTTTCGCCGAAACATATATGTTAATTAACTTAATTTATTTTTAATCACTAAGCTGAAACAAAAAATCGTTTTATTTCACTGGTCCGTTTGTCTTTAGAATTCAACGCACGAAGTGTATAAATTACACCTTCCCGGGCACATTTATTACATTTATTATTTTCTGAATTGAATTTATTCTAAGTAAAGCTCTGTCAGATAAGGATAAATATTCATGAATAATTGTAGAAGAAAAGGATTTACCTTTTCACTCAAAATTTTCCTATTAAACCTTTCCAGCACTATATGGATTTAATAATGATAGTTAAATGTTTTTAATGTGAATAAAGTCTTAATAGTCAAACATATTGTACTGCGATAATTAATGCATAGTACACACACTAACATAGAAATTAAGTAATTTTCACAAACATAGATTTCAATAAGCAAAAATAACTGTGATATAACTCAAAAATATCAACAAGATTGTAATAAAAATTCTATATTATTTTTCTACGGGACTGGAAAAAATATTTTAAAATAAAATCAGCATTAAATAAATATGATAATATTAACACAGGAAGGAAATTACCAGCAAAATAAATAAACGCCGAACTTGACCTCAAGAAGACGTGCACAGAACAAGCCTTACTTGCTTTGAAGGTGAACTCCATAATTGAACACATGATACCGCGGACTACCGACTTAGTTACGGCCATTGTGGCACAATATGTAAATTCTTTATCCACTGTGGAGAGAAATTTCTACCTTGGTATGTAATGGAGAAGCTTATAAAGAACTGTGAGCGAATAAGGCTCGCCACCTGACGCCTGTGCGGTTCATTAGACCGCACCAGTAAACTCGGGGAGCTCTGGCTATTGTTGGCCGTCCCCTGGGAGGCCCACATAACTCGCCCTATATGCGCACACACGCGCATAAATATGAACGGGAAAGAATTTATAAAACAATTATTTAATGTTTTTGTTAAAGACTATTTTGTTTTCATTGATCACGATTAGAAAGAATAATTACAAAATTATACGTTATGTGAAGAATATTACTTTAATCTTATCTACCGATAGTCATGACATTCAACAGCAGCTGAAAGTAGAAACTTATAGGATATAACTAATATACTGCAAGTAGATGTCGATAGTTTCTATTCAAAGCAGCTTTCTATGGTCAATGTCTCTTTAAAGTAAATGTCAGGGAGTCTTACCCATTTGCAACAACATCCTTATTAATGTTTATAGCAAAACAAAAAGAACTTCATATTTATAAAACTACAAATTCTATTTAAAAATGCATTTTAATACAATTAACAATCAAATTACTTCTGTTTATGATTATTATTTATTTTTGGTGGAACTAAGTAGGTATTCAATACGTGAAAGAATTATTTTTATCATTCGTCCAATAACTCAAGTGTAATAATACTAATTATATGTACATACATTTATATGAGAAATATGTAAAACGTACCGTAACCGAAAATTGTCGGATCATTTTCACTTATCCTGACTCTTCTTAGTGACCTTTCTGGAAGAGTGTAATAAATTGGATTCGATATGCTTTCTGGTTGATAATACTGTGCATTTCGAGGTAACGTTCCATATATCTGACTTGATGGATTGCTTTGATACACTGGCTGGTAACGGGTAACGATAATTTGGTTTGAGCTATGTAGTGGGCCTGAATTTTGTAAATATAATTCGGACGAAGGGTTTAATACATAGGTTCTATTTTGTCTAGCATCATGTTGATTTAATGCTTGAAGACTTTGAGCTTGATATCCATATTGCATAGGCCGCCGCCGATACTTGTCAGGTATATCAAAACCTTTGAACTGCGGTGCATTAAAGCGATCTGTGGCAAATATTTCTGTCACCGGTAATGCAGAGCTACTATTACTTAAATTACTGCGGTCACTTCTTGTGCTGCTTCGGAGACCATTGCGACTCAACGAACCATCACCGCGTACACTTAACTTCAATTCAAGTCTTTTTTCTTTCATTATTTCACAATTGGACACTTAAGTTTTGTCTAATCACACAATGATACACACTATTTAAATTGCATCTTTGCATATTTTAAATGCATGCCTATAATTAATAAGCTAATTTATTTCAGATTATGCTTCATAATTACGTTCTTATATACCCCCGGTAAAGAAAGTAACGCATATTCTCTATTAACTTTACGTAAGATAACTAATGACTGTAGTTTCATTAGTAAATGATTACAAGACTATGTACACGCTCGAATTAGACGGACACAAAATATATACATACATACATTGTTCGAAACATCCAGAATAGACGTGATTTTTCAACAATGATTAATGATTAATAGAATTTTGGAATATATCACTTATGATAAAAAATATATATTATGGTAAAACTGCTAGCGTTTCTTTGAGCTCGCGACTGGCAATCGGCTCCTGGGCATATACATGTATAATTAATAAGCGTTGATAAGATAATTTTAGTTCAATAACATGGGTAACATTGAAAGTTTGAAAAAATTTATACCGATATGTGTCTATTAAACTTGGTTTATTGCAAGCAATCTAAAATATTGTAATCGAATTTTGTATCTTTGTTATATTTAACTAAATAGGTATACTATGTATAAGTACTAAGTGCTTAAAATTAATAATTAATTCAGCAAACGTGAAATAAAAACAAAATAATATATATTTGAAAGAATTTATCTATAGATTTTATTTTATCTATAAATGACGTTAAATCTATATTTAGTATAGTAACAATATATAATTTAAATAATAATTGTCTATTATTTCGAAGTAATAAGTTATTGAAATTTGAATTATAAATGGCAAGCAAGTGGACTGGTAGTATATTGTTTTCACCAATAAATATACTCACGCAGGAAATATCTGGCCGTAACACGGTGAAAGTATGCGCTTGAATCAATTATAGGGTGGATAAAGAAACGATTGAAATAAATACGACTTTCATGTTATAGCACCATAACAATGTATTTTATAGTATGAACAAGTCACATGATGTATTTACAAGTAATGTCGTATAATATAACAATACTCAGATTTGACCTTCAAATAAAGCAGCGCTTGAGCAAGTGTGATGTTTCGAACAAACATATGTACATATGTACCTATAAAAGACGAATGGCAGTCAAGAAATAACTCCAACGCAAAATATTGACTTTTAACTATTACTATTCATGAAACTCTAATCTAAACGATAAGAAAGCAGGCTAATAAATAACATAATATACCATATAAATTATGAATATTTCAAATAAACACTATAGCAAAATAAAATTCACTTAAATATATATATTTTTAATTAATAATCGAAAGATATACGAAACATATGAAGCTTGAACAAAATAAGATCGTCCGTTCTCATAACACACAAAGAATTAAACACACAATCTACGCTTGTAAATAATTATTAGTTTTTCTCTAATTACTGAAATTCAGTGTAAACGCAGTACAGGTGGTCGGAGCACTGAGTTTACGTTGCAAAATGGCACGTCGAGTGGTTTAGATAAGCTGATAACGGAACGATACTGATTATTCAACAAAGTACAAATATTGCGTACAACGGAATTCGTTGTAGATTTTTTTGTTTGGTACTGAGAATTTTATGTTTTTGCAACAGAAAAAAGTGCCATAGTATCGATGATTCACAAAATTATTATTACTTGAAGCTGACGAATATTTCATTATTTGTTTTTATTAAAAGTAAAAAAAAAAATTGTTTGTATTATCAGTAACAACACACTCGGTAAGTACACTGCTGTTAGTATCTATTATAGTATGAACTTTACTATTAAGGAATCTGTGTAAAAAGTTTTCTTATTTGAAATGCGTTTAATTTATATCCATAGAGTTCGTGTAAAAGCTAAAGGTGACGTGACGTGACGGTGATTCGTGCAATGAACTTGCGCTTGTGACTGACGGGTTTGAGGCAATGTTCGTGATCATTACGGGCGAATGTGGTCACGATCTCGTGAAACAATGTCGCAACTGCTATCTAAAGAGTGCCTTGGCTCAAACAAAGAAGAGATGTATCTAGAGTATTCCTATTGCACTTAATATTATATTACATTATACTATTTGTATCACCTTTATAGGATGTTGAGGAAAAATGTACAGAATTATATTTTGTATTTAGTATGTTTAATCATATTATTTAAAATAACACAAAAAAATGTTTTCTTTTCTGTGGAATGTAATACACGACATTAGGCAATGAAACATCGTGCGCTTCGTCAGTGTATCTTTGCTATCCTATTAAAGCTAGATACTAGTTGTTAAAGGTCCAAGTTGTGTAACATGAGAAAGTTCCAATTTAATTTATGGACATAACAAACAAAGCATTGCTTTTCCGTTATGTTAAAGGTTTCCGAGCGTTAAACTATATTCGCTGTTAAAACGTGCACATTGAAATTAATAATATTAATATATAAAAAATACTACTTACCGTCTGGTACGTCTGTGGATTCATCGTCAGTTTTGTGGTCATGCAACTCTTGTTTTTTGATTACCTGTAAAATATATATACTTAAGTGTTTATTGAAAACAATGTCTTTTAAAATATTAATACGTATAAAACTGCATCGTAACAAAAAACTGACCAATTTAACTAAACAATAAAACTAAACAAAAAAGTAGTTCGCTTCACAGGTAAACATTGATAAGATAGCGGCTAAGTACATGAATTAGAAATTGCGTGATCACGATATTACAAAACGAGACAAGCCAAATAAAGTGCAGTGGAATCTAAATTGAAATCTTGCTCCGTATGCATTTATCTCACAAACGCATCTCACCCGGGCTAGCCATCCACCCGCAGCTTTCAAGCACCTCATTTTATTATTAACGACCGGCAAGTGCCACTAAGGGAAACGGTCAATTTTATTCCATTATAGATTAATCACTGGGGAAAGTTCACTTCACTCATCGTTTAATCACAGCAGTTGTAACATTATCGGGAGCCGTGCGGTACGAGACCGTCATTTCTGCGAGCCTCTTGGAGGGTCTACTGCGGGCGTTTTGGTCGAGGGCCCGCGAGCACCAGCCCGTAACAGCCGCAGTATTCCAACAATTACCCACGCTTGAGTCGTGCTTACAGAAACGAAGCAATCCGTTGGCAGATTTGCTGAGCACTTTTAACCTAGTTTTCAATATATATTAATTCTTGATATAAGAGGTATCAATTTGACTTTACTAAGAGAATATTGTTTTAGAAATAAAGTATTAAACAAGTGCAAATAGTAGAATAAGGTGTGAGATGCTACTCAACAGATATCACACGGAGCCATTGTTTAATTTTTCACTAAGAATAAGAAATTCTAGCGTGACCGTACGTCAGATTGCACTCTCACGACAGTATAACTAAGGCGGTAAAAAACTGAGTGAGCATCAAGATTAAAACGCATATACGCACTACTTCACGAGAGCCATTCTATTTATAATAATTTAATAATTGAAATTTTAAATAAGCGCTTCTTTGAAATATTCTTGTTCTTTATATATTCTTCTACAATCTAAATATGAATAGAGCAATATTTCAGATATTTTACAAGATAATTATTTGAAGGATAAATTTCATATCGAGATACTAAAATTACAATTTTGATTGAAACTCGTAATTTATTTCGTAAATTAGTTCAAGGTGAACTTTTATGCTTTTAATTTTCAAACACAATAGACGGATATGAGAATAAAAGTTGCATATAAAAAGACGAAAACTTGATAAAAAAAAACTTAATTCCCACAGATCACACAGACAATGTAACGATAAACAATAAAGGGAAAGTAATTGTAATGGACTTATATCTCATATTATTTTAAGAACTTTACTTTCTTCGTGTTTGTTCTTGTAACGAATATGTGAATTCTTTTTTTAAGAAATCAAATCAATCTTCAGTTTCACGCTTATCCCGCATATAAATGTAGGCAGAGAAAATCTAGTGTCAAGACACTCCGTGACATTGCGTGTTGGGTGTCGAAACTCAACGCTGCGCTTTGTCATGTCACTAGAGCGGATCATTGCGCCGTGGAAATCGTACCTACCACCATCGCCGCATATACAGTCAGACGCCTAAAGTCAAACGAATTTTATAATTATTAAAAATATACCTATATGCCACTTATATATATATATTATTAAAAGTAAATCTAGACTTTTTTCCTCTATAAATAACATAAAATATAAACATAGGTATTATTAGTAGTAATGTGCAATATTTGCTTCAATATAAACACGGACATAAAAAGCATGCAAAAAATTATAAAAATCCATAGCTAATCGTAATAAGCATACTTATTTAACAACGTTGAACATAACACAAATTTACACTGTTAATAAAACAATACAAAGTACTTGAAGACATGCGTAAGTTGAAAGTGATACCAGTTTATCGTATTTTTGGATTCTCAATGTTCTATGCATAAATAAGGATTTAAAGAACATAATATATATTAAAAATAAAATCTACAAATTCATATTCTTTTTTGCCATTTAGTTTTGTAAATTTGTCATTTAAATTTTCTTCAATGGAATTAGGGGACTTAAATTTCCATTGCGAAATGAGGTATGTGCAGTTTTTTAGTTTTAATATTTGGATTAGTATTATATTATAGCGTTATTTAGCAGTTAAATTCCTAGAAATTAATATACAATAATACAAGAAGATTTTACTAAATACGCAATGTTACATGGACACAAAAAGCGACTGCAATCCGAATGTTAGGTTCACTAGCTCTTTAAGTATTCTTGAATGTTGTACATCGTAAAATGTAACAGTGTTTAAATTTAATGAATGTAGATTTTTCTTTCGAATACACTTATAAAGTAAATAAATTATTAGAAATCAATATATGTATATATTATATAAATTAAAGAAATGTCGATATAATACATCTCAACTCAAACATCAAAACGTCTCCTGATAATTTTTAATATTGTCTTCTTCACGGATCATCCACAACATGTAGCGTTGGAAAAGAAAACAATTTTAGAGAACTTGTCTACTAAGTGGGAAATTACCAATTACCATATCTATGTGAAACCAATTAAACCAAGCTAAAACTGCAAAAACAGAACAAATTTTACTATGTCCAAAATGAAATCTATATTTCATCTAGTCTATACCGAGCTACTCACACACAAACTGTACCAAAAATCCGAATATAGCATTCACAAATCACATATCGTCGATTCAGAGAGTAAATCTGCTATACAATTCTATAAATTTTCCTTACACATTGTGAAAAAAGTGAAAAGCGTGATGAGTGCAAAAAGTGCAGCTAACTCTATGTAATATAGTTGCCTTAAGACACTGTGTAAAGCACCTGCGCTATAATGCGTTCGGCGCGGCTGGCGTCTATCTGATGGACTCGCTTGTTCTTGAGGTGGTGCGGCGTGTCGCGGCGGTGCAGTCGACCGCCGCCGCGCTCCTGCACGCCGACCCACGCCACGCGGCGCTCGCGCTACCCGCACCCCAAATTGTTATTGTATAAAACTGCCCATTTGTTTGTTCACATTCTCATTTTTATTATCAATATTTCAATTTAAATAAAGTTCTCAATTACATAAACAAACAGATGGCCAAATAAAGCATTCATTATAATTAATATACTTATAAATTAATAGGTACATATATATAAAAAAATAAATGTTCCCAATAAGTATATAAAATTATATAAATATAATATATGTTCCTCCACCAATATCAAATTAATATTATTTCCCATAAAAGTATTTTTAATTATACCCAATATAAATATTTTTTAAAAGAATTTATTTCCTACATATAAATACTAAATACCTCTAATTCATCGGATTCGTCGTCGTCGTTTTCTGCTTCGGAAGATTCTTTGTCTTGCGCTTGTCGCTCACTGTCGCTCTCTTCGTCTTCGTTTGTTTCCGCCAATACTGGTTGGGACGGCTGTTAAAATTAAAAATAAAATAAAATTAAGCTGATGGTACACAAATACTTATCGAAAATATAAGTTTTTTAAGATTTTATTCCATTTTACAATTTAATTACATTTATTAATATGTATTACAAAATCATTATCATCTCAAACTGCATGAAATAGTTTCTTTTTTTTTAATATATATTGATGACATCAATTATTTATTATAAATAAACTGACGATCTGTACTTACTTCCACTGATTCAGTCGGCTGTACAATTTCTGGCGGAGAAATAAGTACACCATTGGTCGTTGGTGCTTCGCTTTTCTCCGGCGGCTGTTGTTCGGGGGTCCGAGTGAACAATTTCACTGCTTTTGCCTTAAGGTCCTTTGGATGTGGTGTATTTTGACGCACGAAAGGTGTCTGAAAATTGAAAAACTTTTGTAATATTCATTTTTTTACTTTCAAAAACTATACGCTAATAAAAAAATTGTAGAAATATAAATAAATCGCATGCACATGCTTATGTTATCTGTTGAATAAAGCTAAAACAATTTGAAATATAAAAGCACAAATCTGATGGAGAACGTGATATAAGAACTTGTAAATGTGCTCAGCTACTTTATCTATTAGTAGCCGCATGAAGCTCGCGTCTTGAAATAAGCTGGGTTCAGACGATTGATTATAGTTGAAATTGATTTAAGAAGAAAATTGAAATTAAAAATTTAAATTTATGAAACAGTATTGAAATTGTAAAGACTTAAATTGGTATGTGTAAGTTACGTAAAAAATATTAATTTACATTTGTCTTATAGCTCATATTAATTAAACATAAATATTAATTAACTATATTTTAATCTAAAAGAAAATACACACGATTACATTTATATAATTTTTAAACACACGCACTGAACCCTAGTATGGACAAGTATCAAAAATTATAATAGGCATTTGACCTAATAAACTTATCATTAAAAAGGCTATACGTAGCGACGTGAATCACAGGATATGATATCACACGCCACTTCACCTCAGCGGCAAAACGACGTTTCGAGAATCCAGAGTAATCCATCATAAGTGCAGTGCAAACGGTGCTATGTGTGTAAAAACTCTAGTAAATAAAACGATTTCGGTAAATAATACAGAAGTTACATATTGTGCTGTTAGTAGCCTTTACAAAATTATTGTACCTTATAGAGAGCATGCGTATTGTAATGTGGTGTTAATAAATAAAAATGTAGATATAAGGAGCAACTAATAATATTGTAAAAGTATTTTAAAAAATATGAAATGGTAAACTAATTCGATGGCGTCTTAATATAATAGAATGCCATACTAGTGTTATCTAAATAGTATAATTTCATCTAAGTATAATTTGCTCTACTCTCAGCGATAAAACATCTAAAACCTTGACAAAACAAAGGACCAAGAGGCTTAATGGAGGCAGCAAATAGAGCGTAACTGGAGTGCAATCACTGAATCCTTATGAAATAAATACATAAAATTATACTGAATATTTCATAAAAATCTGAACGTGTCTAACAATAATTTATTTTGTAAGTATCAACATACGCATATATATGTTAGAAGATATATAAAGAATAATTTAACGGGGAATTACTGCAACGCACAGTTAATTAGCAAAATTATAAGTAATTGGAGCAACGTAAGAGACGGACAGCATAAAAGCGGCTTTTTCTTTATTCATATGAGGTATGATTGCACTCCATTCGCGGTGTACCTCTGAGAGGTTTGTTATAGAGGAGGAGAGCCTCTGCAGGGACATCCTCCGTTGTGTGGTAACTAGCTTGCGAACTACGTCTAATGGCCGTCGGAATCCTAGTACTTGTGCACCGAAGAACGATTCCGACGCTTCCTCACTGTCCTCATGTATCGAAGTCACCTTGAAACCAATCAACGGCTGAGCAAGAAACATTGCTAAGTCCATGTCATCAAATATTATCAAATAGTCCATATATCTTCAAAACACACTGTTGTCTATTTCAGTCATTTCTAATAGTTACCATCGTGTTAGAAATATGTAATAATAATGCATTTGCACTCTATATGCGTTTTTTCATTTCAAGATATAACTTCTGAAATATCTACACATCGATCCTGGGATTTATTATATTCAGAAAACTATAGAAATTATATGGTAGCGATTTATTCTAATTTTAACTATGTAAAAATAGTATTGGTTAAAAAAATTCTAACTCAGTAATATCCACACCGATCGACCATCAGCAATGGTTATAGTAACATTGGCCAGGAAGCACAATATGTTCTGTTTCAGACACGCGTGGGACGACCATCCGCATTCATTCTTAAATTACAGCGGTTGAAAAATCACCGTTTATTATAACTTTTATTTTGTATTGTTTTTCATTTTTCCCAATTCCTTTTCTTTTTATACTTAATATTTAAGCTATCAAAGAAATATGTGTATGATACATATGTTATATTTTCACGTATTAAAATAAGAGTTTGTACATGACTATTTTATATCTTTTATTTACATAAGCGAAAGTGAGATCACAGTTTTTATCTAAGCTTAATGAAGAGATAGCGTGTCGTATATTGTGGTCGAGATAACAAGAGGCATTAGTGCGAACATGTAGCAATACCATATTGTGAAATCACTATTCGTAAAATGTTCCTTTTTCTTAGGGTGAATTTTAATTTAGTTTCATAATGGATATTTCGCTTGGGGTTAGAAGAAATACTCTAAAAAAAAAAATTGTAAGTTATTCTATATTAGTATACATCCAATTGATTAAACATTCAAATTATTATATATATATATATAATACAAGATATTAATTATACAAGACTGTGATTAGGCTTTAATGCGACAATCAACAAAAAAATAAAAGATATACCAATAAATTGCCATTTTATTACAATACTAATAAATATAGTTATATAAAAGCTTACAACATAAACATTTGTTATAAAGCTTCAAATAAAATCCGTATATGTTACAATTTTTCGATTATTTATAAAGTATTATACAATTATCGTACATTAAGATGCAATAATACTATTTTATTCTAACGCTACTAAAATTGAACTGAGTGCTAAATACGCCCTCTGTCTAGAACATATACCGAGCACATTATCTCTAAACCATCGCCTCACATCCCTACATCTGTATCTATTTCTTGTACCTATATTACGATAGAAAGGATTGTACTCAAATGTTTTGGAAGACTTAGAACACCATTTTCCCTTAAAAGCAAACGGACAACAGCATAAGCTCACCTCTCTTTCTATGGGTGGATCTTCTGTGAATTTCACTGAAATCGTTCGAGATTGTTCCTTTATCTCCCAATCGTCATCTGAATCCCGATCACGTGATAAAGTTGATTCTGCTAATCATATAATAGGTTATTTAAAGTTTTATGTGTATTTATTTTGTGTAAAATAATATAATTACAATTTGTATTGATAGATTACACATTGCACATAGCGCGGACGGTACAACACAAATACAATACACACAAAAATATCACAAACAGAGTACAGTGACATCAAAATCAAAGGAATTTTATTAAATAATTTGTTATTAGCCTTTAAATAACAATGTAAACATAATTCAACTTGTACTTCAAATATTATTGTTACCAGAAAAATGTACTATTTAGCAGCTACATTTTAAATTTGAATTAAGCTTATTTATTAAATTGCATGTCAACGAAATAATCCTTATATTTATAAAATGTGTTTATAAAAAAAGACAGTGTAGTGTGAAAGCAGCATTATGTGTATTCTAATAGGAATTTCTAAAAAAAAAAGGCTTGCAATGAAATAAAAAAACCGCGTAAGGCACCATTACTTACCTCGTATCCTATCAAGTTCTTGTGACTGTGAATTAAATCTGTGTTCCCTGAACCACGTGCCACTGCCGACCTCTGACGTATGTTCCAACTCTATTCATTGTGTAAGAATTTGCAAAAGTGACTTTTAGTACATGTACACGGCAAAAACAAACAAACGCTGGCCAATGACTATTTAAAAGTAAATACATCATTATTGACATACTGTACACTGTACAAAAACCTTGTAAATCATTTCTCTATTTCTGATGATTATAATTAAATCATAAGAAAAAAATAAAGATGATAATGGTCTTTATATACTAAATATTTGATTTACACTTTATTATACAAGAAAAGGCTTGTGATCACATTAAAAATAAAATCATAATAATAACTTATGCTTCCAGTTTATTTTTTATTTTCATTCAAAAACAAACCTTAAAAGGACTAAATAACACACTAAAATTACGTGATTATGATGTAATATTACAAAAATGTTAAGTAGTCACTGACCTGCTGCATAATAAATAATAAAAGCACAAGAAGCAATGCGAAAGACTACATACAATCACAGTTCAAGGTCATTCCACCCATGTACAACATACATACAAATATATATGTATAATTTTCACGGTATCCTCTTGTTTTATTACTCGTACAGACAGATAGCTCGAATCGTGACGATGTCTCATAAAAAAAAAAGTCTACACAGTGCATTTAAAAAACCTTAAGGACAGAGACTTATAGTAAAATGAATAATATAACTTTATATTAGTTGTGTATTAGAATAATTACAATTTCTATAACAACAATACATTAGGTTTATTTTGAATATTTGCAATACAATTCATACGTTTTATAATATAATTTTTTATTTCATTAAATTAATCATAAAAAATCTCTGTACTTATGGCAAAAACATGAACAGTGAAAGCTAACCACTAATAAGCTTTCAAAAGTATATGACGATGTTAACATTAATTGTTTATTTAAAAACACCGTTATATAGTGAAAATAATGCACCAAAAAGCATAACCATGAAATGAAGGTAAAATGTAAGCCATACCTGGTTGCTGCGTGTAACTGAGCTGTGGCAGGAGGAAGCACGTGAGCACATTTTCCCCGGTAGTTTCGTCTCTGTCAGTTTGGAAGGTTAAAAGAGGTTGCGCTTGATTCTCAGATAGCCACACAGCTTTTAATTCTAAATTAACCAGTGTATATGGAAGATACTGTAACCTGGAAATATCAAATAAAAATATTTATTATAAATTGTTATAAGTAAATAAGAGCAATGTTATTGTTATACTAATAACATTGTTAACTATAACAGTTAATAAATAATAAGAAATCAATATACCTATTTCCACTAACATCCAAAACATGTAGAGATTTACAGTTGCCAAGCTCGTTCGGTAATTTCGTTAATTTGTTGTCCCGCAAACTCAAAACTCCTAGCAATGTCATATTGCCAATATCCATAGGAATTTCACCTAAGGAATTCCTATCTACATTCAATACTGTTAATTCGTTTAAGTTCCCTATTGATTTCGGCAGTTCCATTAAAAAATTCTCGGTTAAAATTAGTTCTTGTAGATTTGTACACCTGTAAATACCAAATCACTGTGAACTATGC
>JAOYRR010000677.1:0-18886 GCA_038994665.1 Podotricha telesiphe
GTACAAAACTAGCTAACAAGAAAAATAAGTTGTAATAAGCGTATAAGAATTTCGACGCAGCCGGATGTAGAACCGATAGCTTAGCGGTCAGAGCGCTTGTACGGTTTCCAAAGACAAGCGGGTTCAAATCCCGTTCTCTAAAAATATGTTTGTCATCAAATTCTTTTGACTGACTTATGACTGACGGTGGAATCAACGTATAATTAGAATCTCACGTCTAAACTATAAGTTTAAATTATATTGTCCTTTCTAGTAACTTGTGATATATCAATTTTATATAATATACGATGGTAGGAATAGAGCGGCCTGCGGTCGCTACTTGCTACCGAGTGCGTAACACTACTGTAGCCTGGAATAATCTTCTTGATACTTGAAAGTCTATAGTATTAGTATCTTGTAGTATTTATCAAGAAAATATGTAAATATTTACTTTGTCGAACTAGACCGTTGTAAACAGAATTTTTTATCTGTAAAATAAATTTAACTAATAATTTTCCTCAATAAAAAATGACCTCACAACCATCGTGCTCAGTCATGTACGTTTTACCTACACTACAACGGTGCAATTATTCTTATTGTAAATTTCTCTATAAATATAATATATGTAAATAATTAATTTTATATTTTTTTCCAGGATTAAAGACAACAGCCATAGGAATAGAATGCATGAAACCTGAGCGCACAGTGAACCGCAGTATGGCAGATGCATCGCGGCCATTGCCCATGGCCGCCATATTGCTTTATATTTTTTTATTCACCCCATTTTTTTTTTATTTATATATATACATTATAGTATATTTGCTAGCTATGTTTATTAACTTATTTATAATTTTGTTTACAAAAAACGTCTAAAATGTTAATCATAACATCCTCTTTAAGTACAAAAAAATAAGTCGTAAATTGTTTTATGTAATATGTGTAGTAATTGCGAGAACCAAGAGTTTAATAATTGCAAATTAATTTTTATATTAAATTCGTAATGAAAAGCACACGTGACGAAAGTCGGTTGTAAATATCCATTTTTTGTTACACACCATTATTTACAAATTGATATCAATTCTTATTTTAATCAATGCAATTGATTCGTCGTTACGTTAAATCGTTTTAATTTCACGGATAATTTCCGCGAATGGTCCCTTTGTCTCGAATAAATGAACGCTTTTAACAATTGCAAAGATATTCTTTTTTGTAGATTGTACAGAGGTTTTTTTTTATTTCAGTTGTTCCCCCGCATACTAGAATAGTAGAGAGAGCCTAGAGCCTAAACACTCCCTTTTCCACTTTCCGCGTGAAATTGATACATTGCGTGTTGAGTGGCGAAACTCAACTCAAATGAAAATAATTAAATAGAAAAGAAAATTATCATTCCCCGGAGTGAGAACTCCCAACCATTGCGTTTACAGTCTCAGTATTATTAAGGTATTTCAAAGTATGATATTATCACAATGCCATCTCTAGTGCTGAGAGAGCTATGGCGCTGGCTCCTTTAAGTTAAATTCAAAAGCCATTGTCTCAATTCGTTTGTTCGCAAACGGTTGTGAGTTCAAATTTCACTTAGGGAAACGATTTTGAAATATTTCAATATCTCTACTTTGATTTGATGACTATCCTGATGATAATTAATGATGATAAATATTTTTTTTTTATTCTGTAGACAAGGCAAGCGAGTTTCCGGGTCACCTGATGGTAAGTGATAACCGCCGCCCACGACCCCGTGTAACACCAGCAGAGCTACAGGGCAGTTGCCGGCCTGTTGAGTCATGTTAACCAAAACCGGAAAACACACAATTCTGTACATTAACTTACTTGCCATCTCGAATCCTCTGTTTATTGTGCCTGTCATGGAAGTTCAGTAGTTCATCGATCAAGCCCTCCTGTAGCATGGAGTCGACCCTCGCGTTGAGGCGCGCGTCGTGCACAGTCTGAAACGAACAATAGAAACGTTGCGGATTAAATATTTTGGCGCTATTCCTTTGATGTGTGAGTGTCTTTGATGTTGTCGCTTGTATGGAATTTTGATGGTTTAGGTATTAAATTAAATATGTGACAGATAACGCTTACAGCGGTGGAATTGTTTAAAATCTGATTTTAAATATTAGCTAAATGTTTATTTAGTGCTTTTTTTAAATTTATCTCCCATATCTACTGAGGTACGCGTAAAGAGAAGGTTCTTTTTACGTAAAATTGGAGAACAGAATGGCTCAACACTAGGTAGTTCTGTTCTTTAATTTTAGCTTATTAGCAAATTGGAGACAGTATGACCGAACTGACGCTGCTCTTTAATTTACCAGAGTGGATACATGAAAATCATTTAAATATATATATATTTATATATATTTATATATTCTTTATTGCACTTAATAAAAAAACAATACAAATCACATTACAGGAATTAAGTTAGCAACGGTGGACTTATCTCTAAAAGAGATCTTTCTTTCAACCTGTGGAAGTGGGTGAAGGCAATAGAGCGGGATAGCAGTACTGTGCAATGAATAAATACAATTTGAAGCGAAACATATTACTAAATATATATATATATATATATATATATATATATATATATATACATACATACATACACATATATAAATATATACATAATTCTAATATGGTTTATTGATAACTACTTTAGTTGTGACACATTAAAAATCTTACAGTACATATATTTGTGCACAAGATGATTTTGAGAATTCATACAAAAAAAAAGAAAATATATTTACGTTCCTCCCAGTTTTCTTTTAGTTTTTTGTCAAGTTTTTTTTAAATATATGTAACACTACAAAAAAATTTTTATAATTACAAATATTAATGTAGGTACTTCGAAGTATTATCTGCCTTAAAAAGGGCTTTCAAAACGTCAATAAAAAAATGTTTATTACATAAGCTCAAGCTTAATTTCATTCTATCATTTCAAATTTCTATCATTTTGAATGATAATCGTACAATCTTACAAAATACACAGAAATTTATCTAAACTAAATTCTCATAATTACTAATAAACATGAGCACTAATATTAAAGTACATGGATATCTACAAAAATCTTCAAACATTCCACTTATGTAAAGATTGTAGCGATATCATACTATGACCGATTTCGTATTCAATGCGTAGTACTCTAATTAAAAAGCTCAAAGCTCTCTTACTAATTACACTCAATTCACGTTTCTATGACAAGAATTTTTAGATGGTGTCGTATATAAAGATAGGGAATTCTCACCGTTAAGGAATTGATTTATTTTAATTGAAAAAAGAAAGGCAATGGTTTCTTCAATAAAATAAATCAATTGCTATCCTTCCTATTTAATATATTGATATTGAAAATACTTTTCGTAAATTCAATGTACAGATAGAGTGTAGTAACTATTTTACTACAGTATAGAATTAGGGAACATTTGAAATATTCCCTAATTCTTGATTGGTTCTGGGTTCGAAGTCTACTTGAGTTGAAATCAGGACATAAGGCAATCGTGGCGCTGTACTCACTTGCGGCGCTCACTCGAGAAAATGATTCTATTACAACTATTAACATTTTCTCGTTCTGGCAAAACAAAGCGCGGCGTTTAGTTCCAGTCTTGCTTTCGTGTGGAAAGCGAAATATAGAGCAGCTCGTCACCAGGTTCTCCCTGACTACCCCACTGATATGCGGTTAAAAACGAGAAACGTCTTTTTACAAAAAAATAATATATATATTTTAAAATCCCATATAAAGTTAAGAGTATTGCATAAAGCTGCATAATAATATCAATATAAACATACGGAAATTATTTTCTAAGTGATAATGTACAGTGCGTGTCTAGCCATATAACAACCTGACTAACCTTTATTATTTCCAACCGTTTTTTATTTCCAAATAGAGAAAAAACAACCTTTTTTATTTCCAAACAGAGAAACCGTGTGTTGGCGTGCGGAATTCAACACTGCGCTTTATTTAACGAGCTCAGTGTGACCAATTCTTTTTAACAGGTTAGGTGATAATTTATCCGAGCTGCATTTGAATCTCTAAAATATTAGATTTAGTCAGCCCAAGGTTGGGCCAAGATGGCGTCAAAAAGTAGCACAAGTTAATAATGTAATTATTAAAAGATGTGAATTATTAAAAGTAGTATAAAACATATTGTTATATATTGTAAATAAAAAATAAGACTAACAATGAGAGTACCTTATAAATGACTATTTGTGCTGATTATTTCGTAATTTTATTAGTTTAGTTCTTCCAGCCGATGTCTCATATGCGGGCGGAAAAAGGAAGACGGAGTGTCTTAACACTAGGTTCAATTTGTCTATACTGCTATGCCGGAAAAGGCGTGAAGCTGAAAATAAACTTACTGTATATACCATTTTTTTATATAATATTCATTCCCATACAATGCTACAAAGTGTATCCAAATCGCAGATGTATTTCACACCTAAAATAGTAATTGATTAAATTAAACCGAAATTGTTGCTCACTTAAGCTGTAGATGAGGTTGGCAGTGTAGAAGAAAATCTCTGTTAGTAAAAACGATGGTTGTGGGTTCAATTCACGTCCATGTCTATGCTATTTCCATCCATTCATGTCAATATTGTGTTTACAATGGATCAAGTATAAACAAATTACCTAAACTTTTAACACCAAATTTTCACATGCATAGTAGCTCAATGGGCGAGGCGTACAGATAAAATATTAATTATGTTTAATTTTTATTTTCCACCATAACAAATTTATCATTAGCAAAAGCTTCTTCATAAAAACCTAAAAGGTCAATCTGGAAGAGATGGCTACTTAGCCATAAGACCGCCTTTTGTAAATTCCTTTCTTTTAATGTGTTTTTCCGTACCTATTGTTTTCCAATGTAATGTGGTGTGCAAATAAAGAGTAATCATAATAAACAAACTTTACTAGAGATCTACTATACTACTCGGATAGAGGAAGGAGCCCTAGGTGTCAAGACACTCCGTTCCCCACTTTCCGCGAATCCTAGACATTGCAGTTGGTGGTGGGACTCAAACACGCTTTTGTAAATATTTTGTAAATATCGCTTGGCGTAAATAAATAAACTTGTTTATATTGGAACATAATTGTTGGCGCCGGTACATAGTAATTTCGTGACTGGACGTATATATATTATATAATTTCATTTAGTTTTCCATTAGTGAACTTTCGCTTTATGTACAGCTGATACACTTTACAAAAGGACTTACCGTTACCTATAATTATATAACATTTGTAGCTTTAATAGAAATAAAAAATTGTTTTTCAGCATCTTACATTCAGAAGACTCCAGCAATGTTTGTGTTACAGTTACGGTTACTTCGCATAGTAGTCTGGGAGAATTTAGTGCCAATACACTCCGTTCTTTACTTGCCATCTGAATTTGAAACATTCCGAGTTGGTGGCGGAATTATCGATACGTTTTTGCCTTATTAGATCCAGGGAAATTAAAATAATTTAAAATATAGCCCTATTTCTCAAAGGTGAAATCCACAACCCCACAACCAGTAACTAAGACCCCACTCTATGTGTTTGTATATATACTCGTATGTATTTAAAATATACTGTTTTCGAAGCTCCATTAAGACAAAGAAAATGAACTTGGTTGAAACTTTAAGAGCACCCCAGTTATAGGTTCTTAACGTTAGATTGGCATTTTCAGTACCATTTATTGGGTAAATATAAATACAAGTGCTTAGAAACAAAAACTTAATAACTTGACAAAAGATTTTTTGCAAATGCAGATTAATGATTTAAGTAATAAATTACAATAAGTAACGTCAAAAGTTCCTATTTATTGATAAAAAATTGAAGTCCTAGTGTCAAGAAAACAAGAACAAGAACGAAAGGGTGTTTCTCCTCTTTCCATCCGAAGAAATCGAGACATTGCGTGGACCAGAGCGAAGAAACAAAAATATTTTAAATATAATCACACATGAGAACCGAACTTACAACCAATCGCATTTACGGTAACAAGGTCTCCCTCACTACGCCCTACACATATACTAGCGCCAATGTGGTCATAAAACCGCGAAAAGAATAGCAAATGCAATAATTTTTTACGTCGATTTTCTACAGCTCTTAGACTAATACCAAGAGGTGCAGGTTTAAACCCTGCATATCTCAAATTTTTGCACAGAATTTCATTAAATAATAGGCCCTACTGGCGCAGCGGGAAAACATCTGACAGTATATGCGATTGGTTATAGTTTCGATTTCCATCACACGGGGTTCATTTCTCCCACGCTCTGGTGAACAGAGATAGTGCAGCGTTAGTTCCACCACTCAACTCGCCAGTGGAGTGTCTCTTAACACTAGATTAAGGAGAAAAAGCGTGAAGCTGCACAATAAAAATATTGTGTTACAAGCAAAATCAAATGTTGCTGGCTTGCTAGCACTCACTTAGTTGCTTTTTAAAGTTTAAAAGCTTTTTGTAAAAAACCACTTTTTCTTACAACCTTTAGACAGCTTTGCTCTAGCACCGTATAATAACATATACTTTCTTATGTTATTACTGTATAGCGTATATTTTATAACTTCTAAAAGTTGAATGTATAAAATAATCTGTATAGTAAGAACTGATGATGATGATATTTGGGGTAACCTTTGGCGCCATAACTATATAAACAATTTATTGGCAATCAAATTCTGGACACTTAGTATATATTCATGAGATTCTCGTTGTAAACTTAAACTAGAAGTTACAAAGTTAGTGTGAACACTTTATAGTGTATGCGGTATGAAAGTGACCTAATGGGTACTTAATGCTATCTTCCCTTGCCTTGTATTTTGTTGCGTAAATAAGAACCTATTATTTCGATTTTATTAAACAACTAGCGACCCGCTCGCAGCTTCGCCTGCGTTAACTCGAACTTACGAATTCGTTTTTACACCCGCCCGTGTTCCCACTTAAGTCGAAAACTTTGGTTATAACCTTTTTTAATTAGTAACCCATTGAAATTAAATAAACACTAAATATTAATGGAAGCTTACGAAAATACTGTCAAAACTGCATTCAAATCGGTTTAGCCATTTCTGTGATTAGCGTATACAAACGCACAAAGGAACGAAGAAGTCGGGAAATATATTTGTACGTGGGATTTAATATTGAAAATTTCTCAGCACACCGCTTAAGCTTAATAAGCTTACTTTGGGTGTTGAGTATTTAGTAGGTGTGCAAAGTATTTATTAATATATTTTAATTTAATTATAATATAAGTGTTATTACACATAGGAAATTGAAAAACATATAAAATTTGAACGTAGCGTTCCATGCGTAACGCATGGCTCTAAATATATGTTTTTGTGCATAGTGTTTCTTAGTTAACGGCGGTTGTGGGTTCGACTTCCACTCGGGGAATGCTTTTATTTAAATCATTTCTCCACTCTGTTAAGACATAGCGCGGCGTTGAGCTCCGCCCCTTAACGCGCAATATCTCAACTTCAAGTGGAAAATGGAAAACGACTTGTCTTGACATTAAGTTTTGTCCAGGCCAGGTTTGTAGGAAAAAGAGTGAAACTGTAATTTTATATACGTTTCACTGGATCCCGCCACTTATATGTATGTATACTTATATTATGTATATACTTATATTATGTAGGGTATCTAAATAGGAAGCTGGGAAAGTGGATAAAGTATCTTTGCCTAATCTACAAAACTCGGAGATGAGATGACTTGTATAAAGATTTATTGTAATAAATATCTAAGAACATTTGCGTGAAGTATTCCACGTGTAAGGTTAAATTACTTACTTTCTAATAACCTTAAATCTAATACTATCTTAATAATTTTCCTATGAAGTTGACTCAATTTCTTTTTATATGAATATAATAATTATTTATGAAAATGATATGATTTAATTATCATATTTTTTTGAAAATGCATCTCTTATAGTTTTAGTAAACAAATTTAAAAGAAATAATGCCTTCAAGTCATATGGCGAAATTAACCGATTACAGTAAAGTCAGTAAATATCTCTATTCTTATATATGTATATATGTCAAAGTAGTTGCAAAATATGTATATATCAAAGGCGGCATCAGTAGGATCTTTTTAAATTGAGTTAGGTAGAGAGGAGCTCAGACAGCGGAGGCGAGTGTGGTAGGCACTGCCCCGAGTTGCAGAGGCATATCGATGGCCGGGGAACCCATGGAATGCTAAGGAGTTTCTGGTTTTATATAATTATATACTGGATAGCTATAATGGGATAGCTTCAAATCAAATCAAAGTAATATAGATATTTATTTTATTATAAATTTCTCACATACTATTGCATATACATATCTCAAATATGCATTAGCAGTACAAAAAAAGCATATACTTGCATACAAAAAAATATATATACTTGTACAAAATTTTGTTACAAAAAACTACTTTAAACTCAAATAATCACATAAAAGACTACTCTATCGATTTACCTAAATTAAATTATACTTTCATTACGTGAAATACGATGAGAATTTTATCAAAAATTCTTAGACGTCGAGCGTTTTTCTAAATTATTCCGCTTCGAGACCGCTGTGTTTCGCATACCAATGCGGGATCGCCGAATATGAGCAATTACACGACCGTTGACCTGCAGTGCATAGATATTATTACTATATGTATCAAAAATTTATGATGTAAAATTAAATATAATACTAATTAGCATATAAAACGTTTTTAGTCTAGGTTATTTATTGCTAATCAAGTGATCTCGTGGTGGTCTGTTTGACTGCCTGGGCGGTAGCAGTGGGTTCGATTTTCATTCGGGACGATTGTTGATGATTTGTTCAAAATTATTGTTATTTCTAAAGAATATGCTTAATACAATGTCTGTTTTGTTTCATTCAATGTCTATTATGTCCTAAGACAATGGTTTTCAAGAGGCGCGGGTTCAAATCCCGCTGCGTTCAAATTTTTATACGTTTTCTAAATATGTCTTTTTCAATGTCTATTTTGTTTAAATTTGATATGGTGTACAATAAAACTAATAATAAAAATTGTATTTAAATTATTTTCATTGATACTGACTATTTATTCGCCTATGAGACAAAATACGCCTTTGTGTTCCACTTCTCAACGCGCAATGTTTCTAAATTTGGCGAGAAGTAAAAAAAAAAAAATAGTAGTAGGTTCTTTTTGCCTTCCATGCTATATGCAAAAGATGGGTAACGCTTTAATTTAAGAATATTTTTTTTAGCAGTTGGTAATGTGGCATTCACAACGTCTTATGAAAGTACAGCATTAGATACCGACATTCAACATAGTGTGAAACTATTACCTGGGCAATTTTCTTTCAGATTAGTTGTATTTTTGAAATTTATTTTAAATTTATCATCAAGGAAAATTTTGGACCTAGGAGTATGAAATGTGGCATAGCTATAGTTTGAATGGAGATGATGGGCAGAAAGCTATTTTTTGTTTTTATAGTAATAAATCAGAAATACTTCTAATGAATAAAATAAATATTTCCCACACTACCATGAGTTTGACACACACGTTTATATGAATTGATATACTTTGCTAAGGCAACGCGTTGTTACATCTAGTATTTATACTTCTTATATCTATACATTTCTTATATCTATACATTTCTTATATCTATACATAGCAACATAAAGTTTAAGGAATTCCATAAACATGTTCAGATATTAATGTTTAATATATTTAGAAATTTACTAGTTATTAAAAATACTTATTTATTAGTTGGTATAGAAGCAAAATATCTAAGAAACCATGTTTTACATGTTTAAAGGCTAAAGCTTGTTTGTTGTTTGTTTCACATAACTTATCTTAGGATTATATATGTATATATACTAAAGATTAAATTACACAGATTTTAAGTCCACTTAGAAAAATAACAAGCGCCATAAGGCCATCGTGGCGCAGTGAGGCAGCGTCTGACTTTAAACGCGGTTGGTTGTGGGTACGATTCCCATTTGGAGGAATTATTATATCAAAATGATTTTCATTTCTTCGCTCTGGTACCTAAGGCAAAGCGTAGCGTTGAGTTCTGCCACTCGACACGCAATAGTAGAACGAAAGTGTAGAATGGAGTGTCTGGACAGGTTCTTTCTAAGTACACCTTGATATGCGGGAAAAATCATGAAGCTGAAAAAAAAATAAAAATCACTAAAGCATAATAAAATTGTTTATTTTTTCATAGCTTCACGCTTTTTTCCGCATGGTCAATGAATCTAGTGTCAAAACACTCCGTTATTCATTTTCCGCCGAATTCGAGATGTTCAGTGTATAGCGGTGGGTATTGCGCTTTGCCTTGCACCAGAGCGAAGAATTAAATATAATCATTCGTACGAGTGGGGATCGAACCCTCAACCAATCGAGTTTGCAGCTAGACGTAGTCCCACAACGCCACAATCGTTCCAACTGACAGGTACTATCGACGAATTATAAAATAAACAAAATATACAATTCGAATATTTGTATATGGATTCTGTTGGTTCGGTTGGAACAATTGATAAATGTGTAACTGTATGTAATAAGTGTGAGTTCGATATATTTTTAATGAGTGAGTTATATATTTTTTTCAGCTTCACGCATTTCCCCGCATAGCATGGTCATAGGTAAAACGGAGGGCCATCAACAACACAACGTTCGCCGTTTTTCTCCTCTCCCTAAATTGCGCAGACATTGCGTGTTAAGTTGTGGATCCTCAACGCTGCGTCTACTTTTATCCATCAGAGCGGAGAAATGAAAATAATTAAATTAGGATCATTTCATCGACTGGGATTCCAACCCACAACCAATTGCAATTACAGCGCCACTGCGTCGCGATGGGCTCACTAACTTGGTTTTAAATATATAAATAAGATTTCGATTCACAGCGTAACTAAAATAGAGTCTTTATAGCATAAAAGTATTAATAATAATATAGTTTAGTGCTATAAAATGAAACTTCCTTATTGACAGCGATATTACTATGGTGTTTTATAGTAACCATAATAAGACCATGAATCTTGCAACAGAGTTCTAAAACACAACTCTTTAACATAACTTGTATGGGTAATGGTTTTCCAAATATTTATAAATATATATATATATATATAGAAACGCCGTTCTTCATATTACGAATTGTGTGAAATACACCGCGCTTTGTCTTGTCACCAGAGCAGAGAAATTAAAATATATACATTCCCTCGAGTGGGTATCGAACTCACCACTATCGCGTTCTTCGTACGTTTTCACATTGCACCATGATGGCCTATATATGAGTTGTAGTTGGAATTTAAAATATAGCTTAAAATTTTTAAACACATTTAATCAGTATTAAGTGGAGTAATGAAAACAAAAATCACAAATACAGTATAACACAGAATATTTGAAATGATATTTCGACGTGTTTATATAAAATTAACAAGTCCAAAAAAAGACGTATCTGGAAATACATATATAATGTGTATATATTTAAATAAATATTTAATTTTATTTAATTATGACGCACAATCGGAATTTACGGCATCCTCCATCCTGGCGTAATTGATTCGTTGAGCCATTTTCAAATGATTTTTTAACATTTTTAAAGTGTTATTTACACAGTAAAAAAAATTTCTTTTTATTAAAATAAATTATATTACGCAGCCGGATGTAGAACACATGGTTTAGCGGTCAGGCCGCTTCGACTGTTTCCAAGAGGCGGTTGCTTCGAATCCCACTGCGTTCAATTCTTTATTTGTTTTCTAAAAATGTATTTCGAACATATTTGAAGCCAGTAAGAGTAGGAAAATATATAATTATATAATACGTGAACGCAAAGCTTTACACCCATTTTTACGAAACTTTTTAATGCAGACGAAGTACTATGAAATTTGGCAAATTTATAGTTTACTAGCAGCCCGCTTGCGGCTTTGCCCGCGTGAACTGTAACTGAACTATAGCTGTTCGGCGGCATTTTCGTAAATCAAATAAATTCCTGGAAAAGCTAATAAAAATGAAGAAAAAACTATGCATATGTTCATTCACAAGACCCTCAAGTATCTCTATATCAAAATTACATTACAATTGTCCGTGATGAAGTCACAGACAGACAGGGAGACAGACAAATTTACTTTCGCATTTATAATATTAAGCATAGATGTCAATATATGATTAAGAAAGTCAATATAATTTATAATAATGCATTAAAAATACATTAAATTAACAGTATATACTCCACACACTACTTTATGTTAATAGTTGTCTATACAACGACATAGGTAACGTTGCTAAGTCAACACCAACGAGTCTACTGGTTATTGAATAAAAGTTTAAATAAAAATTAAATTTAGTAGTTGCTATATTGGCCGGATGTAAATCCACAAAATGAGGTTTGAATCCAAAAATTATAGGTATCTGTTACGTATCAAATAGTGAAGAAGGTCCGGCGTTTGTGGTAGATTTTTTTACGTATTTATTGACAAATTTTTAAATTTACTTTGAAGTTAGAACCCTATTATAAGAAAAATGCCACGTATATTTGAAGAGCAAAGAAAGAGTAGCGTTTCACGTCTTGTTAGACTTTCCATTCTATTAAAGGCACTGGTTACTAGAATTATATACCACAACTTTGTCTAGCCTAGACCTACAATATATATTTTATTCTCAGTTTATGCCCCCGGGTGGGCAGAGAGTGGTCTCCAGCTGTGTTCAGCTTGAAATCCAGACATAGCGTGTTGAGTGGCGGACGTCAACACCGCGGTTTGTCAAACTAGAGCTGAAAAAATTTAAATAATTTTTAATATAATCATTCTTCTGATCGATCGAGCCCACAACCAATCGCCTTTACAGTTAAATGCTGCCCTATTACACCATGGTGGCCTCAATATACAATAATAAGTATGTGTAAGTGCATTTATTATTTTGAAGCGGATTTGAACTCCAAACTACTTAATATACCAAATATGTCGGTACCTGACAGCATAAAGGTGTCCATTATATTTTTGACCGTGTAAAAATTCTGTCACGCTTTATAAATCGCTTCAAAGTGGACTTAAAGAGAACCTTATAAATTACGTGCCGTACGATTTGCCCGGCCTTGACTTCGGAATTTTTTTCGACTATGTACTCATTCATTAAAATGCTAAGTTTCAAGATTTTTTGATACAAGCGCTTTTTTCTGACTTTTAACTTTTAATTAATAGCATTATATGAGGCAATCGCTTCCCATTCGCTTTGGTACAAGAAATATGTCTCAAAACTAGTTTCTCTCTTTCTACACTGCATATACTGTAATTAAAGCGGCTTTGTGAGTTTGTAAGATACACAAAATTGTGTGTAAACCAAGCCTATTTTTTTAATGAACATTACTAAAATTATAATAAAATTATAAACACTAAAAAAAAAAATTACACGTTTGGGAACTGTCAGGCAACACGATATTGTTATAGGATTGGTTTTCAATTGAAAGAAAGTATTTAGCTTATTTTGTTTTGCCGAGTTTATATAAGCTATGGGTTTGGCACTCGAGATAATTAGAGTTAAAAGTAAGAAAATTAAAAAACGATGGATCACAAGATTCTCTAAAACTTTTAATATCTAAGATGACATTTATTTCGTAAGAAGAAACGAAATGGAAAAATAATTTTGAATATTGAAAATTTAAACTAATAAAATAAAACCTAAGAAAGCGTATATTCATTTTTACCATAAATTTTCAAGTACCAACTATTAATTTTTATTTTTCATTTATGACAAAAATCGTCTTATGCAATAAATTAATGCCGTCTTACAAACAGACACACACCTCGTTTGACACATATATGTATACATAATTCCACTTACGTGCTTAGAGTTTATTAACATTTTATGTTAATTGGTACAAATATATACATTTTGTGAATACGATGAATGAAAAATACCAGACAATGTTTTAATAATGTTTTTTATTCAAAAGCAATAACGAACTGTCTTAAGGAAATTAATGTGTCTGAGTGATTATTAGGTTAAAAAATATGACCAGTGCAATTTATTCCATTGCAATGAGTTATACCATCGCGGCTTAGCGTTTAATTTTACACAAGATAGGATTTTGGTTTGATGCTCATCCGAGTGAATTCATTTTCGTTACCCTTTCGTTCGTTTACCCTTTTTTTCAATTGAGAATCGAATCCGTAACTATGTTGTGATGCCCGACAGTTACCCCAAATGTACCACTTAGATTTGTTTATTATTAAGAATTTTATTATTGGGATAGTAATATTGAATAAAAGGAGAATTTCAGTGTTCTTAATACAATTATAATCAAAATATAAGTTTATAAATATTTTTTTTAATACTTACAGCCGTACAGACAGTAAAACACTTTCATTACGGTATTACATAATAAAATCGATTCATCGACTAAAATCGTTTTATTGATTCTCCACTGTCCTTACAATACATATGTATATCTTAAATAAATGCATTTGTTTTATTTGAACCTACAACCGCCGCAAGATATATTTTACTTGCATCATCACCAATTCAAATACAATCTTAAAAGATAAAAAGTATTATTATTGTAAGCACAGATAATTGTAAAAATATTATTTATATTTTTTTAATTATTTTGATATATGCCTTTGATATATGCATATGCCTCAGTTTATACAGCTTGCTTAAAATTATTTCCTTAATTACGGTAAATCCAAATGAAAAAAAAAACAATAAAAAAGCTCAATTTATACGTTTTGTTCATCCAAAGAGGCTATATTCAATTAACAGTTGCATAGATTTAATTACTTTGAGCATAGAACATCTGTGACTTCACTTTATCTTCTGTTGGTACGATATATCTTAACGAGTTCCGGGGACATGATCCTTCCGTACCGTTTGGTAAAGGGTAAAATTAAAATTACACTCGTACGTTATACGTAAAGTGTTTGTCACTTGTTTTTCTATATAAATTTATTTTTACTAGCGACCCGCTCGCTACTTTGCCTGCGTAAACTATAGGCGTAAACTATTTCGTTCTTTTGCCCGCCCGCGATTTTTACTTAAATCACAAACTTTGCTTAAATTTATTATTTAAAGTGTTGTTACATTTTTATGTGTGAACCGATTGAAATAAAATAAGGACTAATTTAAATTTGAATTTACCAAAAAACAATAGTTAAAACTGCATTGAGATCTGTTAACCTGTTTCTGAGATTAGCACAAACGCACAGAGAAACAGAAAAAAAAATTATTGTTTTGGGTTGTATTACAATTATAAATGCCGCCAATATTTTTTTTATCATTCATGTACAGACAGCGACCAGTTACATTTTTAATATATGCATAGATATTATATTTTATTATATATATAAAACGTTACTAACTGACTGACTATTCAAGCTGTACTACCGGAAGAAAGCTGATTTTATACGTAGGTCCTTGTGGAGTGTAAGAGCACTAAAACTTCGTGAAATTTCTACTATAACGAGAAACAACGGAATTTCACATTTCATAGCCCACGCAACAAAGTTGTGTGCTGCACTCGTTTATTATATAAGATAAATATAATTTTGAAAGATTTCAGCGTCTGATGGTTGTGGGTTCGATCCCCACTCAATCAACCCTTCTGGTAAGGCAAAAAACTTTCTCTTCCTGCCATGACGGATAAAGCGTGAAATAAAAAAAATCAAATCAATCATAAAAACCATTTAGAGAGGTTATTTATCTAGCACGCGATATTATATAATAAAACTAAAAAGTGCATTTATAATAGTTTCATTGGATATCATACATGTGACATTTAAAGACTTTTGTCTTTACTTATAAGTAGCTTTTAATCGTACACTGCTATATAACGATGAGCTTTAGTTGTAAGTTCTAATAAACATTTCTTCTTGTTTTTATATAATAATACTTATAATAATATATATAATAAATATATTATGACAAAAAAATAAATAATATAACAAAATTAGAACATTTATTCTAAACTTCACGCTTTGTTCTCGCATAGTTAGAGAGAACCTAGTATCAAGACCCGACTCCTCTTTTACGTTTTCCACTACTTTTACATACAAAATTCTTAAATTTAACAAAATAGAATATAGAATAGAGTTCGTTTGGTTTGACTATACCTACACATTATATAAGCGACCAAGTTATTTTGCGTCATAACAATGACTAGCAATTATACAAGGCTCCCAAAAACTTCTAAAACTATTGATATAATACGTGACCGTTTAAATACCAATAGGTAATTACACTGCAAATAATGATTTAACTATTAAATAATAGCAAGTTGTTGAATGGTGATTGTTAATTTAATTTAAATTAGCTAATTATGGCCAAATAACGAGAAAATATTTCTCTTATATCAAATCGAACCGGTTCGAAATTTATTTATTTTTTCCGCATAGCAAGGTAGTCAGAGAGAGGAAACCTGGTATGAATACACTCCGTTCTCCACTTTGCCCGAACTAGGAACATTCAAGTATTGAGCGGCGGAATTCAACGTCGTGCCCTGTGTTAGGTACCGGAGCGAAGAAATGAAAATATTTTAAATATAATCATTCCCCCGAATCGAATCGCACATGGTAGACATATGTAGAAGACGTATAAAAATTTGAACGCAGCGGGATTTGAACCTGCACCTCTTGAAAATCGTTCAAGCGCTCTGACAACGAAGCCATGCGTTCTACATCCAGCTACGTCGAAACTCTTATACGCTTTATTACCACTTATATTATACCTAAGTGTGCGAATAACACTTTACAAAATGTTAAAAAAAATATTATCAAAATTCAAAAATTCAAGTCATTTTCGAGACCAGGCATGATGGAAAAAGGATTTTTGTAAACAATACTTTACCACGACTGTTACTAGCCATGGGAGTTAGCGTTTATATTTCATCAAACGGAATTTTAGCAAGAAAACATCACTAAAACTTTCAACCTATTTCTATAGTTACTTTTGTATAGTTTGAAATTTTGTTATAAAATTTATAATACGCATGCATGGGCCATTGCAATAATAAATAGGTAAAAACAGGTTGTTGAATGGTACCCTTAGAAAAGAAATGAAAAAGAGAGGAATACCTTCGAAAAGATGCAACTAGGACCTAAAAGCGGCCAGGAGTGCATTGTGGAAAACTCACGATCCGGGCTTGTGGAAAAGGTTTAGGGGAGGCCTATGCTAATACTAAACAATAATTACCGGTGTCAATAATTAAAAAAATCTGTGTAATAATGATTTTAGATTGTTAATAGAGCCTTCATTATAATTACTAATAAATAATTGCAGAACTTAAATTCAATTATCTTATTTTCCTTCCCCCTTCTCATTTTTTGCTCATAGTACCTTTTCGTATATTTTAAATTTGTTTTTTCGTTGACGAGACCCTAACAGTACCATAATGCAAACCGCTTTGTCACGTCACATTTTTTGAAACGACGCGTTCTGTCGGATGCAATTTTCTTGTAATTGAATAGCTTACGGCAAGACATTTGTGTTATGTGAACAAATTAATTTTGCAAGTGAAAGTCTCAACTTTTTACTTTCATTTTGTCTAAACGGTTATTCTAAGTGTGATATATTTTGTGGTATACACACGACAATGTTTTAATTAATTGAATCGGTATAGCTGTTAGGAATTTCTTTTTACCAGAAGCCCCTGAAGCTTAAAATACGTGTTGCCTTAGGAGACTTCTATATCATCATACAATAGTGTAGGTCAGGCCTACATGAATATTTACAAAGTACAGTACAATGTGGATATTTTTATTGTATTATTTTAATGTATTTCAAATGCATTATTATTAAAAATATTACCATTTTCTAAGTATATAAATATAAGTTATTTTTTTTTACAAATTGTTTAAGCTGTCTCTTTAGGCAGAAGTAACCTAGTATAAAACCTTTTCGATCATGTTTACTTCGTCCTGAGTTTGTGCTATATATATATATATATATGTATGGAAGATTGAATTACAGCTTAAAAAATTGTATATGTTTTTCGAATTGAATTCAAACCCAAAACAATTACGACGAGATATTCTTTAATTTCAATTTTATATATAGATGAGTCGTATATATAAAATTAGTGAGTATAGTCAATCTTTTGAACGGACATGATCCAAAGTCTACAAGAGTTTCACAGATAATTAACACATCACAGATTAAAAATAAGAAAAATGAGATGTCACATAAAATAAGATTTAAATATGATTTATACTATTCACGCTCTGAAACTGTTTCCAGGATAAACATAATGAGTTGAGACGATCTATTTTGGACGCGATGTCCACAGATTTGAAAAATGCAGTCGATATATTGTTAGACAGTTTTACTTTGTTTGTTTAGTTCTTTAAAAGTATGTAAGAATAAGAATATTAATTGAGTGCATTTTAATATAAATAGGAGAGTTTTGACTCGTTGACAAAGAGTGATTTTATATTGTTTATATGTAATACCATTGTTGAGGCCATCATGGCACAGTAGGATAGCGGCTGACTGTAAACGCGATAAGTTGTGTGTTCGATTTCCACTCGGAGACTGATTATATTTAAAATGTATTCGGCTCTGGTACCGAAGACAAAGCGAGGGATTGTGTTCAGTCATTATTATTTCGGGCAGAGAGTGGAGAACGGAGGATCTTGACATAAGGTTCTCTCTGTCTACAGCGTTTTTGGGGGAAAATGCGTCAAATGCATAGTAATAGTAAATCGTCTATCTTGGAGTTGGGTTCTTTCACAGCTACATCTTACTGTATACGGATATTGATTCATCAGCTCTTTGGGGAAAGCATGTATCTAAAACGTTTTCGTTTTCACATTTTGCATAACCAAGTGTGCTGTTGAGTCACCAGATACGGAATACGTCGTTACATATTGCATCTCTATTAAGCATACGTAATTGATTCCAAAAAAATTATAATATAACATTTTTAAATTTCTACGTATTTTTAAGTAAATATTGCTCCAATTCATATCACTGAGGTGGTAACACTAAGCAATTGCCTAAATCG